>PPHD01008997.1:0-21144 GCA_002909625.1 Bambusicola thoracicus | reverse complement strand
ATATAATTATCATCGCATTTTTATTTCCATTTCCCTCTTCTATCATAGTAAATAGTTTTTATCTCAGTCCACGGCTTCTGCTTTGCTTCCAGTTCTCTCCCTCATCCCACCTAGGGAAAATAAGCAGAGGACTGTGTGTGGTTTGCTGCCTGGTGGATTAAACCACAACAACCACTAATCCCAGTCTTAGATATGCTTTCATTAGTTTTGAAAATCCATTTGTCGGTTCTGTGCCTCCCCTTTCATCTGCATCCAACTCCCTGGCATTATCAATGGCTGTAAATAAGGAGGGCATCTTGGATGCTCAGTGCTTTCAATGCTTTCTGGTGGCTGTCAACAGCCTCTTAGGGATGCAATAGATTCTTTTCCCAGAAGAGAAAATCACTCTTTTTACAGGTGATTAGTGCTTTTTTCCCCTCTCCTGTACACAATAAGAAAATAAAGACCATATGTGCTATTGATTTTTTTTTCCTCCCTTACTTCAATGGTCTCTAGAAGAAGAAATGAGTATTTATATATATTCAGGACATGGCTCAATGGGTATGGTGGTGACGGGTTGACGGTTGGACTTGATGATCTTAGTGGTCTTTTCCAAGCTTAACGATTCTACAGAACTCCCTTTTTCTGCTCTCTGCCAGCATGTCATCAGTCCTAACTGCCAACTGCATTTCTGTGATTTTGGATTGGCCACTGTCTCATGGCAGAGTTCTCAGCACCAAAAGTGGAGTTAACAAAAACCTCACTGAAGAAGCCATTATCGGCACAAATGGAAGATGTTACTGCCATGCATCACTGTGGACAGCCAGTGTGGGTTCCAGTCCTCAGGAAATGGTTCATCCTTATCTGTCCATCTCGGTACTGTGAAAAGACTTTGAATCATCATGTTATCAAAGATGTGAGATTTGTGTTTGTTCCTTCTATACTACTGAGATAGCAATTAGCATCTTTGGACAACAGGCTGCTCAGCACCTGCTGATGGTCTTGGGGCTGGGAGTTTGTGGCTCTGTCTGAAGGTCTCTTATTTGAGTACATGACTGTGTGACTCTGATGAATGCCTTCCAGTTCAGCCCACTGCCTCTCCAAGCAGAGGTTTGTAATAAGGAAGGGAAGCCTTACAGCACAGCTTAGACCAGTCACAGGTACACTTTCTATTTAAAATGTATCGTCTTGTTCTGCAATAAATCCACAACCTTATTCTGCACCTTGGTTTAGCCAGAAATGAAACAGAGACAATGCCAGGCTGCAAGGACTGTGCATGCTGACCTGGCCATTAGCAAGATTGTTCTGCTTTGGAGGTGCTCCAAAATGCTATTATTGATTTTCTGCATCATATGTCAAATGTTTAGCACAGCTCTTGAATGTTTGAAATCCTTTCATGCTTCAAAGAAAGCATGACTGTAGGAGTCCCATACACAGTGGAACAGAAAGGGTTTGAAAATCATTTTCAATAAAGAAAAGGGAATTTTTGGAAATGAAACCTTTTATTTTATCTCCCTATGTTTTTAATTTGCCAGACAAGTGGGAGAGAAGTGCTGAGAAAGACTGCAACAGGAACAATAACAGGGCAAAGATGAAAGCCATGCTCTTCTCCTGCTTATGCTTTAATTTTTCTTAGCCTTTAGCTCACATTATGGTGCACGTAGCAGTTTGCCATTCTGGGCTAAAAAGGATCAGCAGAAAATAAAAGCTCTCTTTCCTTAAAGAGCAATAGTAATCATGTGGCTAGAGAGCATCTTGCTCAGATGGAAGAGATACAAAGAGGGAGCCCACATATTTTCCAGCTCTTTTGATATGAAACAAGCTGCAGGCTCCGTCAGTCGCATCACAGAGGCACTGGGGATCAGTTCCTAGTAGTACTTTAATGAAAATTTTATCTTCAATACAACATAATATCCTTCAGACTTTACCCTTCTTGTCAAATTGGGTAAACACTGTAAAAAGGGCTAAAATTGTTTTAGGGTTGGCAGAGGAAGGCAGATAACATGGACAGTGTGACTCTGCTGCCTTGTTTCCTTATGAAAGTAGGCTGAAAAGTAAGAGACCTTGTTCTTAGTACTTTGTTCCTCAGTTTTCCTATTCTACAGGGATGCTATAAGATTTCTATCGCCTCCCAGAGTGGAAAACAGAAACTCCCTGGCTAGTGAAGATCAGTGCTGCTAAAATGGACTTAATTTTATTTGTTCGTTTGACAAATGAGTGATGCCTCACTGGAGCTATACTAATTTATGTTTGTTGTAATCTTGCATATCTGTCCTTTCACAGGTCTGGGAACTTCACAGAGCCTTGCATAATGTTTATCACATTACCTGAGACTCCAGTACATTCCTCAGCTCTGTAAATTAGCTGTAACAGGATTGCCTTGTTCAGTGTCGGACAGCTCCTTTCACAAAACCCATTTCTTTCGACACTATCAAAAATGATTAATATTTCTGCAAAGCGGACCTCTCAAGGAAAGTCTGAAAAATAAATACTTTGGTTATGTAGTCCATAACAGCAGGAAGAGTTGTAGAGGAACGGTACAAAACTGCAATTGTACATGAGTACGTGGTTGATGGACACTACTAGTCACCCACTTTAGAAAGCGGTTGAAGAGGTTATGAGCTTTGAAGCTCAGAAGTATGGGGTTGGTCATTCAACTAAGTTGGGAGATACTTTATCCACAGTGCTTTATTAACAATACACAGATCACCTATTTAAATCATTGCCACAGGTTATCACTGAAGATAAATGGACAGATGTTTGTAGAAGTTGTAGGCATATGTTGCACAATAATAGCTATTGAAGCATAACCAGAAGCAGTTTTTGCTTTGGTCTGGAAGTTGGGTAGTCCATGAAGTACTACAAGAGGTATGGGGAAGATGAACCAAGAGCTTGATTTTAGTAAGCTTACTTTTATTATACAAAGATTTGTACTGATGCAAGGAAAAATAAGTGGTTCCCCCAGAAGTCATATTGAAGACCATTGACATATATCATTATGTGGTTCTCATGGGAAAAGATCAACTCCTAAGAGACAGTACAGAAAAAAATCACTTCAAACTTGCCATTCATTTACTCTTCAGTGTGTTAGAACTTCTTTCAAGGCTCTGAAGTCATCATGGTAAGCAAATGGATCACTGTTACAATGAGCACAAGTCTTATATGCATGCTTTTTGCACTAGCTATAATGTGCTCATATCTTTTTTACCATTTCATCTATAGAACGTTCCTTACCCCTTGCATTCTGTCAGTGAGAAGCTTTGATCGCCTCAAAATACAATCAATCAATCACTGTCTAGACTGTTAATATTGAATCCCTGTTGTACTATAAATGGTATGAAACAGATACAGCCCAATGCTGATGATCTCCCATCTGCATTGGTGCTACTAACACTCACAGAGTAGGTTTTTATGTTGGGTGTAGGGACTGAAAACTTGGAGAACCAGTCGTACATTAACAAAATGCATTTCAGTGAGGTGAACTGTAGGGAGAAGAAGCTACTGAAACCCTCAAAGATGGATTCCAAAACCAGAGTCTTATATAAGGGCAAATATCTGTCCTTCAGGAGGTTACAACAGAGGTAGTCTGGAAGGTATAATACTAAGAAGAGCAAAGTGCTTTTGTGCTGCTAAAACTCCTTTTGTGTACAGTGGGATAGGAAATCCTTCATCATACTCATACTTGAATGGTAGATGTAACAAGAGGGATGGAGAGGGGAGGAATTTGGGCTTTAGAAGAGGGAGCAATGGAAGGTGCTTTACACTGATGGCCCATCTGTAGGGCAGGCACTGAACCAGGCCCCGGAGTGGTGTCATACACATGATTAAGTATTTTAAATCAAATTTCACCAGCAAAAAAAAAAAAAGAAAAAAAGAAAAAAAATTTGGTTGTTTTCTGATATTTTCATTCCCCATCCTTATTTTGAGAAAACAAACAATTCCATTTGATCAAAAAGATTTATTCAGAATGAAAATGATGTTTTGGGAAAGACTGACTGAAGAACTAAAGTGACTTTATCAAAGACTGCTCATCCTCTGAATGCAATCAGGGATGCAGGAACAGCAGGAGGCCATACAGGCTGTGTGGTGGGAGCAGACCCAAGGTTCATCCTTCTGTCTATCTGGGGTGCCTGCCATGTTCCTGCATCTTACCAAGACTTTGGGATTCCCATCCTTCCCAGCGCATTTGCTGAGAGCTAGCCAAAAAAACTGTCTTTATCTCTAATCAAAATCTCCTTTCCTTTAAAGGAATCTTATTACTTTGTGTCCTGCCTCAAAGAGTATTTCCAAGACACAAAGAACAACAATCATAGTCTTTTTATATGCAGTACGTTCTTCAGAGTGCCTGACCATTATGTCCTCTCTTCAGCCTTTTTATTTCTGGTCAAAGAAAGCTCAGTGATTCATTCAGGTCACTTTTTAACACCTGCCACACTTGCTGTACCCTGGACTTCCTCCAATATGCTTCTGACTTTCTTAAGGTGAAGTCTGTCAGACTGGATATAGGGTTGCAGGTAAAACTTCACCCATTTCATACTACAGATAATTATTTTCTTCTCATATCTAACGGGAAGTTTTTTTCAAAAGCTCAAGAGTGGATCATTTGCATTTTTTTTTTAGCAATGATGTGAAAATAAACTGAAAGGGGACATACAAAGGAAGAATCCTTTTCACAGTTCATGCTGTCACCCACAGCAGTCCTCATCTCAAGATGCTTTGGATGTCCAAAATTTACAAGGCTTCAGAAAGCAAACAGAGGAAGTTACGGAAATAAAATTCACGGGGAAAACAGCCACCCAGGTATATGTATATATGACAGAGGACTTGGTAGATGTATCCTTATCATAGAATCATAGAATCATAAAGTTTGGAAAAGAGCTCTAAGATCACCAAGTCCAAACCCAACCCATCCCCACCATGCCTACTGAGGGATCATGTCCCTCAGTGCCAGATCTCCATGGTTCTTGAACATCTCCAAGGGTGGTGACCCCACAACTTCCCTGAGCAGCCTACTCCAATGTCTGACCACTCTTTCAGAGTAGAAATATTTTCTAATATCCAACCTGGACCTCCCTGGCACAGCCTGAGGCCACTGTCTCTCATCCTATGTGTGTGATGCATTCTCAGTCAGTCCCCTTCCTCAATAGACTGAGACATCATTAGTCTCTTTTTTAGTGGTAGATAACATGGTCTTGTGGGAATGGTCTCTTAGTTGATGGATTTCATCCTGATGAAGAACTTCAGATGTTCCTGGACATCATTTGGTGTAGTCCAACTATTTTCAGATTAAAAATACTGAGCAAATAGACTGAAAAGTAGAACATGCAACTCATATATCAGTTTGTCCTCCTCTCCAACCTGCCACTGCAGGTAGTTTCTTCCTCACTTAAGGAAGTTTCCTGCACTTGAAAGTGAGCAGAGGCAAGACCATTCGTCCTCACAACCTTGCAAAAAGTAGGAATTGAGGTATTGATGAATGGTCTCTCTACACTTGACAGCTTCCTTCCCTACTTGCTGAAAATGAGCAGTTGTTCCAGCCTGGGTTTTGGCTGTTGGCATCATTAGCAAGAGCACCTTCATCTCCTTCTTCCCCCGTGCTTCAGGTGGGTTTGAGTGTGTGGCATGTCAGTCAGCTCAGTGCAATAGTCAGAATCTGCCTTGATGCCTCTGCAAAGACTGAGCCCATGGAGGCTCAGCTTCAAAAGAGCTCAGCCACTGCTGACACCATTACAGACAAGGTTCAGTGCTGCAACTTGCCTCATTTCTCCTGCAGCCTTCTCTTCCCCTTTTTACCTTGAAATGCTGCATAAATTCAAGCTGCCTGGATCTCTTGGGTACCCAAGGAAGTTAGGGAAGATCTGCTATGTGGTTGTAACACCTTGGTTGCCACAATGCTTCTGTCTTCTTGTGTTTGGTAGATGTAGGTGTGGGCATAGACCCCAAGTCTACGTGAGTGAAAGTAAATTAAGGGGATATGACAATGGAAAGAAAACAACTGTCCCAGGAGAAAAATGTCTAATGAGTAGATGAGTGAGAAAACCATTTCTACACAAAAGGGGATGACATTTCAGTTACAAGTTAAATACAGAATAGTAAAACAAGAGAGCAAGAAGGAAACACAAGTCAGCCTACACGTATCCTATGAAAATAAGCACAATCTGTAAATAAGATTGAAAAATATTCATCAGTAAAAGAGATCCAAACTCCATCTCTACATTTTTATGCTGGGAAGTTTTACAAACAGCAAGGAAAAGAATGGAGTGCATGGGGTTTGTCACAGAATGTCACAGTGGGTGAAAACCAGGGCTTGTCCATCAATGGCAAGAGTGGCAGGAGAGCAACTAGCTATCCTCCAGGGATTGTGGTGCTCTAGGAGGAAGAAATACCAACCCCTGAAACATCCTGGCTAAGTGCAGGTATTGGAATTTACTGATGTACAAAGAGATTCTTTCAGAGTTTCCCTGTTGCAGAAGTCCTCGCTCTATTTTTCATTTGCAGGTATCTCCATGTTTTCTGCTGAGTGGCAGATCCCTGAATAGCACACTTAAGCTTGCTGAAAATAGCTCTGGTTTCCTAATTACTTTTCATGGGCTTGGAAGCAGTCCACAATCCACACTTCCCTTTGGGATTTGCAGACAACAGCCTGAAGGCAACTGATAAGTTTATTAACGTATCTGCTGTTACTTAGAAGACAGGAGTTCCTGTTAATAGCCTAATGATATGGCATATGTGGTTAGAGGAAGGAAACTGCCCCTCATTCTACTTTTGAATAAAATCAGAAGGACTCTGATGCTGTTTGTGTGCCTCCATGGAGGATGGGGAATTGCCGCATGAGCATTCTTGGTTGCTACTGTGGCCAAACAGAATGGGTATTCAAGAAACATAGAGATGTGGCACTGAGGAACATGGTCAGTGGGCATGGGGGGGGATGGGGTTGGGGTTGGACTTGGTGGTCTTAGTGGTCTTTTCCAACCGTAATCATCCTGGACTGGTGGCAGAGCAAGCATGCAAATGTTTACCCTAAGTACATAGACAAGTGGTATATTACAGGATTTTGCAGTATTTAATCATGAGAGACAATATCATGTTTAGCTTAACCTCTACCTGACAGCAGAGAAAGGACCTCCTCTGTTGACTTTTGAACCAATTCCAGTAATCTGTGTTCTCTTAAGCAAGCAGTTAGAGAGTGAGATTTCAGGAGAAAAGAGACTGTTTGCCACAGAGCTTCAAAATGTGCCCTTAAATCCCACTGTTACAACAACAAAAAAAAAAGGAAACCAAACCTTACTTCTCATTTAAAAGTTCTCATTTTAACTCCAGAACCTAATTATCTTCAGAGGGTTAAAGCGTAGGGTCAGTATCTTCCCTGCTAATGTAAGAACATACCGAATGTTCTCAGTTTGATCTTCATTTAGACTAAGAATTACTTGCAGATTCAGGTGATGAATTACTCAGACTCTGCACCAAAGCGAGTAATTTACTCCATCACAAAGGAACTCTTGATTTTACTCCTGCACTTCTTGTACCTTATGGCCTAAATCAGCACTACTGTCAGTGGGTCAAAGTTGCTGGCCACACACACAGAGGAAGAGAGTTTGCAGCTGTCCCTGATTCTGCTTCCTGGGTCTGATTCTCCAGTGCTTTGCATCTGGACCCCATCCCAATCTCATTTACACCACTGCAAAACATCTGACATTCTGCAGCTCTTTGGCCCAGCATTATCCACTTTTCTGGCACGAGCATGAATGACTACAGATGGTACATCAAGGAACTGAGCACCGTGAGTTTGGCTCATAGGAATTCAGTGGTTGGAGCCCCTGTTGGAAGAGTCTTCTGCTGATCTCTGTCACTGCAAAACAATATATATACTGGGGGAGCTCTGCTTCAGTTCAGTTTCATAACAGAATTTAATAACAGAAAGGTACAGGGGGCTGTGGTTGAAGGGAGGTCAGATTAGCCAGTCATAAACAAAAAGCCTTATTTCCTTGGGCTGTGGTTTGTACAGGAGATAACATCTTTCCTCCCCCCAGCCTCAGCTATTACCAGATGGTTTAATGAGAAAGAAATGTTCTGGACTACAAGCCAGAAAAATGTTTTGTTTGTTTGTTTGTTTGTGTCAATACATTTTTTTTTTAGCTGACCTAATAAAAGCCATCGCCAACACTTAGTCACCTTGCCTTTTCCATACCCTGTGGCTGTTGCTGGCGCTTCTGTCACCACTTTGCCAGATGTACCACTGCCCCCATCCTATGGCAGACCTCCAAGCAGTGCCTGGTGTGAAGAATCTCACAGCCTGGACTTTTCAGGTGAATATGAGAAGGAAAAACAACTGCCTGTCTTTGCAGCACTTTTTCAGGCTTTGCTCATCAAGAAGCCTTTTGCCCAAGAAGCAGGATGCAGTTTCCTCTTTCATCCTTCTCCTATTGCATAGATTGAAAGCGCGAGCCATTGTCTAACATGGAAATGGATGCTGGAAAATGTGTTGCTGGTAGCAATTTTTCTGGGGGAGGAGATCAGCCCTCTGCCAGCCATATATTCTATTATTCAGTCTCACAGGCTTGATTTTTCTGAAGCTTTCAGCCAAATGCTCACCTGATCATCACCTACTATCACTGCAAGGCTTTCAGAAGATTTCATCTACCATTTAGACTACGAAAAGAAAATTCTGGAAAAAACACCTCTTTGCCTCCCAACTTTTAAGCCACCCCTTTTGAAAAGCAGCAGAGCTGCCTGGAGTCTCCTAGAAGCCAACGTAGGTGTATTTCAGAAGACGTGCAGAAATGGATTTTCAATGAAATCTCTTGCAGTGTCATTATTCCTCAGCCCTCTTCATTTTCCTCTAAATAGTTACCACATCTGTGTGCAATGGGACTGACAGCTGTGGGGAGAGGAGGGTTTGGTTCAGAATGAGTAAATCTCAGCCTTGTTTTCCAGCAGCATCAGAGTCATAAGGACTCTGTCTATGAACTAAAACCTTCCACTATTGTTTTAGAATAAATTTATATTTGTAAGATTTCTGAAAGAAAAGGAAAACCAGCCTTGTACCAGTGAGCCAAGAGCACAACTCCTTGATTTTCAAGGCAGATGACACAGTGGGAAGCATTGATGAAGCACCGATGATTTCACATCTGTTTGCAGCAAACACGTCCCAGAGTTCAATAATGTAACCAATAGCAAAAAAAGGGAAAAAAAAAAAACAACAAACAGAAAAAGAATACAGCAGTGAAACCCTGCTGCAGTCACCGGCAGACACACAGTGAATCAGTTTTAAAACTGTTTTGGCCATATTCAGTGTCCTCCCACAGGCTGAGGGGGAAATACGCGCTTTCTTGTATATTTCAGAAGAAATACGTAGTGATTCCCAGAAGAAAGCCAGGGTTATGTTTTCTGGGGTCATTTTTTGGCTGTACCTGGGATGAAATATCACAACAGGCAACCTTTCCCCAGCCCTTGTTTCTGCTTGCTGGAATACGCATTCTTTCCCAAGGATATCAACAGCCTGATGTTTCCAATTTCCAGCAAAGAACTTAATCACCCCAGCAATCTGAATTTGGCTTGTGTCTTTTGAGTTCAGAGCACTACATTTAAGGAAGATTTTATTTTTCAAACTAAAAAGTTAGTGTTTGTGCTAAAACTTTCCCCTTCCCTTCCCTTCCCTTCCATTCCCAATCCTCCCCAATTCTTTTTCTTGTTTCACTGGTTTTGTTGCTCTCTGACTGATATATTCTCTCTGCTTGCACAAAATACTAATGAAGAATTATCTCAGAAGCTGAATATTGTCTGAGGATGCTTGTTTATGAGACAGTGCAGTCTTTGAGCTATCCTCAATCAAAACAGTTTGGTTTACATAATAGTGCATAATTCTACTTTGTTTTTTGCTTCCAAACTCTCCTATGTCCAACAGAACTGCTCTGGTTCTTTCCATGGGCCATCTTACAATTCATTGAGTTTTTCACAGTCAGACAAAATCTCCTGTGAGCCACTCTACAATCAAAACCCATAAATTCTTCTTTTTTTGGTAGGGGGAGGCAAAGATGGAGAGTGATGTTTTGGAAAGCAAATTATTATTGTTGTCTGGAGAAGATAATGCAAACCTTGAGCTCATTTGCTAAGTATTCCAAAATAAAATAAGAATAATTTCCTATTAAAATTTGCCACTTTTTTATGATCATGAGAAATTTGTTCAACCTATGTTCGAAGTTAAGCTTATAGACAACCTGGCATTTCCCTAACAGCGCTTGCAATCTGAAGAAATGTCACTTCTGCCTGTTGAAAGACATTTTTCATCTGCTGCTTCCAGTTCCCTGAGCCAGAAGGGAAGACTCACAGGTTGGTTTCTGCTGCAATTCTATCCTAAAACCAGAGTGGAAATGACCCTTTCTCATCTGAGTGGAGGTCTGAAATGAACTGCTATTCTTCATGCAAAGAAAGCATTGTCATTGCTTTCATTTCCATCTGAAATGTTTTCCTGGTCACCACTTCAATTTGTTCAGCTGATTATATCCCATGATTGTGTAAATAAAAAATGTGGTGCATTTTCAGATGAAAAAAGATCACATAAAAACAAATTAGCTATTAAATCCTGAAGTCATCTGTAATTAAAGGAAAAAGATAGACAAACCTTGATGTTATTCCATGGGGATGAAGAATAGTTCTGATTTCCCCTCCATCCTTATAGCACTAATCTGAAAATTCACACTAGACTGTGGGGACAATGAAAATGAGAGGGACATGAAGATCAGCCTTCAATGGAGTCAATCCCCTGCCTAGGAATGCTTACTCTCCCAACTGTCCCAGGCACGTACAGACCCTAAGAGCTACAGTCAGGCCAACAACTGGAGAAGAGGAGAGGGAGCTGGCTAGCAGAGCTGCTCCTATGGAAAGGATGTAGTCCACAGAGATGGAGTGACACCCAAAAAGACATTGGGTGAAATAGGTCCAATGCCTTGTGAATCAGTGCTGAGGAAACATTTCCACTTCCTGGAGAAATAAGTGCTATTAAGGCTGAAGGGATGACATGAAGCATTAATCTATATTGTCTCTGGTTGCCCAGAGTGGTGGTGGATGCCCCATCCCTGGAGACACACAGTGGTGTGTCAGGTCAAGCTAGACTGGGTTCTGAGCACCTGATGGAGCTGTGGGTGACCCTGTTCCTTGCAGTAGAATTGGACTAGATGACATTTAAGCATCCCTTCCAAGTCAAACAATTCTATGATTCTGTGACAAGTCATCTGGTGAGGGATTTTTGCTTTTGTGTTGGTTGCAGATAGAGCAATGGGGATTATTACACTCTTCAAAAAGACAGAGGAATGGAGTGTACACAGGGTGGTATCTCCAGCATAGATAGCACTTTTTTGGCTATCTCCAGAGCATGGAGATTTACGGCAAAGATGCAAAGCAATGTGAATTCTGTTGAGGGCGTGTTAGTGCCTGAATATTCACTACTTCTTCTGGTCAAACTATACGAGACATGGGGGTGGGTGAGAATACAAGCTGCCACAATCCATCTGTGCCCAACAGCAGTGCATACTCTGTGACGAATGAGAAACTTTCATGCAGAACTTTCCACCTGCTTCTCTGTTTTTATAGCCTATTCACAACTCAGTTTGCTTCTGATACAAAATGTTGGGGAAAAAAAGCAGGATTTTCTGCCTTGATATATGAATTACCTACAGGTATCCTTAGAACTACTTCTATTTTTGATTTTTTTTTTTTCACTTATACCCACAAACACTCCAACACTCCATGCCAGCACAATCTGTGAATTGTCCCTATCACAGTTTTATTTCACTGTTAATTTATTTACCCTTTGCACTGTGAACTTATGCTGTTAGGTAGAAAACTTTCTGAGAATGACAGCCTAGCTTCTTTGGTGTGTGTTCCTTGAACTGTCCTTGTCCTCAGACAGATTTGTGGGGTTCCCCAAATAATAAAAAAATCAAAATCAGACCCACATCCCATACACGGAGTTATCACCACTACATTGCCCCATCCTTGAAGACATTAAAGATCACGATGGATGGGGTTCTGAGCACTCTGATTAAGCTGTAGGTGTCCCTGTTCATTGCAGAGGATTTGGACCAGATGGCCTTTATAGGTTCCTTACAAACGATTCTATGATTCTATGATGTCCTCACATAATATGTATGCACTGCACAGAGGTGTTAAATGCCTGAGATATCAAAAGGTAAAGGAAAGAAGACAAGTACCACTGCTTGCACTTCACTTGGTTGGTGTGAACTGAAAGGAAGAGAATTAAGCAAACTATGTATGTTTAGTTGATGGCTGAGTCTGTAACTGAGACTGGTCTCAGCAATTCAGCTTGATGTCAGAATGAACTCTCTTTTTTCGTGTGTACTGAGAATAGCATAAACTCTCACACATCCTATTTCTTTGTCTCCACTAACAGACTAACCAAAGCCCAGACATAGTCTATGGCTGACCAAATGGTCTAATTTTCAGTATTTCTTGACACAGCTTCGTCCTCCGCCAACTAATATTCTTCCACTTAATAATGGGGCACAGCAAAAATCTGAACTATTATTTGGGCAGTGGGCTCTCAGATTGCCTTATTTTACTTACTATAAAGGGTGAAATACCAAAGGCTTTGCAAAGGTCTTCTGCTTACTTAAATACTCTGGTGTGATTTTGCAGAAAGCTGATCTGCACATAGCTTAGCATTTCAGAAAAGACCAACAATCCCAGGAAGATAATGACCTGCAGCAGTACGAGCTGCTATTGTCCTGGAGGCTGGTAAACCCTTTTTACTTTTTTTCTTTTCCACTTTGGAGATTATATTTGAACATCTCTAAGGAAGTTCCTGTATTTGCTGCAGAAAATGAGAACCTAAAGCTCAATCCTGATCTATCAAGGTTATGAGGCAAGAATCAATTTCTTTAGCAAGAAAATACAGTGTTGATATTATTAAGAGTTTTCCATATGACATTCCTCACCACATGGCCTATCATGCAGATTTACGATGATTAAGTAGACCACGCACAAAAAGCAAAATGTAAAATTGTCAGTTTAATGGTGTCTGACCATTTCACATTCTAAGGGAGGAAATTCCTTCAAGTGGAATGTTCAGCAAGTGCACCCAAAATAGGACCTTTATTCGTTCCTTGCCAGTCTTGGCTTCAAGCTTCAGACTCCTCCCAGGCATATTTCATGTAAGGCTCCAGGCAGTCTCGTCCCAGTCACTGGGCACTTGGTTGCTTGTTTGGGTTGCCTAACCCAATCTTGTTTGGAAAGACAACAGGTAGACAGACACATCGAGGACTGCAGCCCAGAGTCCCTTCCAAAATCCAAGAGAGTCATTTCCGCAGCCAGTATGTGATCTAGTGACATTAATGAATAGCATAATGTTGCATTACATGGGGTGAAATGAAAGCTACTTTTATTTAGGCAATGGTACCAAGAGACTCGCTCATGGGATGATTGAAAGTCCTGAGCATGAGTCACTAAGGTCTCACACAGTCCTTTGCGTAATGACTACATAACTAGAATCACAGGCCCATTTGTGCTGAAATAGTTACGCCAATGTCAGCTTATCAAGCATAACTTTTCCGTGACTGTGCTTATGAAGACTTCTTTGTTAGAAACAAGTTCTGCCAGTCTTCTAAGAGGCTAAATTTCTTTTCCCTGAGTCCATAGGAAAGCTTTGCAGTTCAGGAGGGATGGAAGCATTAGGTGCAAAAAAGATGTGCACAGCTGTTGAAGAACTCCAAAACCTGTGAAAAAGACAGAAGTGGAGTACTTCTAAAAAAATATTATTGTAGCATCTACATCTACAGCTAGCATCTATAGCTAGAAACCTGGTTGAGCTGTAGCTGTCCACATTCATTGCATGGGAGTTGAACTAGGTGGCCTTTAAAAGTCCCTTCCAACTCAAAAGATTTTACAATCTGCAGATATGGAGAGTATCATTTCAAGCTTTAACACTTGTACCTCTTTTACTGTGAGGCTAGACTGAGATCAACAGAAGAATAAAAACAACTGTGCCAGGTTCAGGAGTTCTCGTTACTAACATCCATCAGCAAGACAGCTGCTCACTGAAGTAGTACTACTGAGACCCAGAGAGCTCTGAATTCAAAACCAACCCTGAAGAAGGTCAGATGCAATTGATAAAGAGAAGAGCCAAGTGGAAAAGGATAAATGTGGCACTGAGGGAAGTGGTTTAGTAGGCACTGTGGTGATGAGTTAGTTGATGGTTGGATCTGATGATCTTAGTGGTCTTTTCCAACCTTAATGATTCCATGATTCTGTGATTCTATGGCTGATCAGTTCTATCTCCATACTTGTCCTGTAAAAGAAGGATCTCTGTTGTCAAACGCGGGGCTGTATCTGTATAATACTACTGCACAAAGCTGGTTATGAGAAAATGAACTCAGTTTGATCCATGGGAATGAGGAACTGGGGGAAGTTGCATAACTGCACTACTAATATGTACCCTCAAAGCCCATTGTGGATTTAAACCTTGCAGAGACTTGAAAGGTCTTACAGCCTGCTGGGTTTTACAGGTATAACAAGGAATAAATCTTTGGGTGGAATAATACAAAGAGGAGGGGGTAAAGAACAAATGCTTTGAAGTGTCCTAGCACTACCTTAGAGCAATAAAATGGGATACAATCTTGGATAAGGACGTATGGCAAATGCAAAAGTGGATTATCAAAAAGGGACACAATTAACTGTACCCATGTGGCTTGTCCACATTGACACAAATCAGATGTAGGAGTGCAGCAAAGACCTTTGTTTCTTCTGTTTTCTACTTGCTCTCAGATTAGGAGCAGATTATGGATATTAAGGCTCCAGTCTCTACTGGGATTGAAAAAGTGTCCTCTCTTGTCCCCTATGAACAAACCTTATTTCTCCATACAAAAGTAGAGGACATCATTTGGAAACTTCCATCTTGTATTTTCTTTGTTGGTCATTCCTATGTGATTTGTCTCCAGAGAGCAGCCCAAGCATCCTAATGGCAGACGAGATGTGAGCTATTAACAAAAATGTGTCTAGGGATTTTAACGTTCCATGGGACATTTGCTTGTGAACATCTGCCTGTTTGTGCAATCTGGCTTCTTGCAGCACATAATCTGTTTCCGAAGGAAACATTTCGATGAACCCTGGGGCTAGCATGCCTCTGGCATGGGTGGGTTTTCTGTCCCCAGAGCAGGGGGAGGGATGGGAAAGGGAGGCGACAGGGAAACTAGCTCTGACCTTCCCATCATTTCAGGGTAGAATATTAGCAGAGGGTTTCCCTTGGGCTTCATCTGCACCATCCTTGCCTCTCTGCATCGACAATGATGTAAACAAAAATGGTTCTAAAACAAGAAAACTTGCAGCTACATCCTCCAAAGCGAACGTTAGTGAGGTCACCCTGCAGGTTGCTATGGGCAGAAGGCAGACAAATTTGACAAAGTCTTAACTAAAAGAGGACTTGGATACCCCATCCAGATAGTTTTCATGGATCAGATGAGGTAGGGACTGGCTGGAGAAGAGCTTTGCAAGCTCCCTACCATCTCCTGCTGTCCTGGCAGCGCGTTTGTGACCTTTCTGGATGGCTCTGGACTTGTCCCACCACTCAGCTGCTCAGCAGTCCTGCTTTCCTGGCTAAGAAATCCTGCTCACTGCAGTCCTTGGTATCATCTACTCATGATATCAAATCTTGTGAATAAAAGTTTTATCTGGTTTTATGAAAGTTGGAGTGACACACACCATCATCAAGGATTTCACATTCTGCCGTAAGGCTTTTTAAGTGCCTTCAACCATTCATTGCTGAAGCTTCCCTGAGTTGCACAGGGTCATTTTTCTCATTTCATAGACCCTGTGCCAAGGTGAGGCTACATGAGGGTGTTCATCTCCCTTAACTCTTTAGAAATCTAAAATGAGATGTTCTGCACTGCACCACTCACTGTGACCTCGCATTAATTAGAGTGAAAGAAAAGAAACTGGTGCCTCCAGGGGAAAATTCATCTGTCAGATCTTTGTTAACTCAGTTTAGGAGGACATGCATCACCTTTTACCACATCTCTATAGGTTTTTATGGACGCTCAAGAGACCCGAGGGGGACTAGCTTTTTAATGCAATGATTCTCACCTAGACTCATCTGCTGAGTCTAGAACAGACCTACATGGCCCCAAATCTTCACCCTTATTTTCCTTTACTACTCATATTTACCTCAGCACTTAGCATTGTGCTCAGGGATTTATGCAGAGATGGTCATTTAGAATTTATTGCCAGCTGATTGAAGTTGATGTCTGTCTTTTATTTTGTCAGCAGAAGCTAAATTGAATGCAGTACTGCAAATTTGGAGAAAAAGGATTTGTGCAGTTTCAAATGTTATGTCAACCTGCAGCAAACAGCAGCTATTTCAAAAGAAAGCACCTGCTATTATGTGGCTGAGCAGCTATGTTCTCTGTCAGTGCAATATTCTCTGCTTTGGTTTCTTTACTGGGGCCATGCTGGGGTTACTCTGCTCATTTAAGAAAATGCTTCCCTGTGCTTAGGTTTGCTTTGATACCTGACACTGTCTTTCATATTAGATTCTCTGGGCATCTACATCAAAATTTAGTAACTGTTGGCTTACAGAAGATCCTCACTTGGCTCACTCCAGAGGAGCATGGATCTACTTACTGTGGGAAGAGAAATGGGGAACATGTTTCCCTTTTAATGCTATTTTCTGACTGGTGGGATGTGATTGCCTGACAGATGCAGACATGGAAGATCTTTCGCCTCTTCCCAGACCAGTACAATGTGTATCTATGTCCATGTTGGGGTCCCCTGAAAGGCTAAGTCATTCCTGTGACCTTAGAAGTGCCTTCCTGTAAGATACGAGCCCAGAGCATGAAGAACTCTTTGCAGAAGACCCAGCCAGGTAGATGAAATGATGATCTGATGAAATCAGATTTGTCTGGTTTGGTCATAAAATCACAGCCAGTTCCTAAAAAGCCTCACTTTTTACAACCTGCCTCCAGCTGCTGATCGCCCTTCCTCTTGAAGTCGTTCACGAGATCCTTCTCCTCCACCCACCTGGACTTCACACCAGAGGACTTTACCTCCCTCTGTGTCCCTATGTGGGGCAGGGACTTGTCCATATGCTGTGCCTCTTTGCTCCCTGCCTTGTCCCTTATCCCTGGATCATATGACACTGAAGAGACAATCTAACTGTTGACACAGGCATCTTCCACCTTCTTTCCAGTTAGAACAACTCAGTTAGAGCTGAGGAGTCAGACTTGATGATCCTTGTGGGCTCTTTCCAACTTGGAATAATCTAAGATTCTAAGAGAATAGAGCGTGTATGAAGACACAAATGGGCAATGCTTGCATGATCCTAAGACAACAAATCATGTGAAAATTTATCAAAGCAACATTTGCTCCTCCTTAATACTTCCCACTTGCTCCATATCCATCTAACAACAGTCTATTGGGAATCATCGTAAAGAGAAGTTTGAGAACAGTCCAAAAGCAAAAGGCAATGCCCTTGGGGGTTGAATCAGGTTTGGGACATCAGCAAGTTCAGTAGAAATGTTTTTACTTGTTCAGTGACAAAGAGCTGAACTGAGAGTAGAGCAGAAATCCAAATATGGGTGACTGACACCCTGCCTGCCTGGCTGAGCAGAGTGATTGGAAAAGCTAACTGATATGCATTTTTCCCACTATTTTCCCAGATGAATAGGATTCTATAAAACTGCTCTACCATCCTGTTTTACAAGTGGCAATGATGAAAACATCAAAATACAAATAAACCTGGAGAGCCTTGGAATAAAACTTTCCACTGTCATGAAGACCCCTGTTAAGGTCAAATTTAAATTTCAGATAGGTTTTCTATTTAAGGTGTTTAATGCTACTTCTCAACAGCAATTTTTTTTTAATTCATTACATATTTGGGGGGGAAAAAAAGAGGGAATGTTCGAAATTTACAAATCTGAGTTGCACTAAACCAAGCTTAAGAGGGCTCATTAATCTTTTCAACAGATGTGGACAAAATGTGTGCTTCCAGTAGATGGAGAAGTGTTTTTCTTTCCCTTTCATGCACTGCAGAAAACATCTGGAGTAAGTCAGGGCATGCAAACCCTCCTCTTACACAAGGATCTGGCAAGGTAGACTTGGTGCATAGAGTCTTGATTAGCAATAATTTAAAGCTCAATGAACACTTGAGTTTGTTCCACAGAATACCCCTTAGAAGGGGGTTCCTTTACCTGAAATAAATTTTCCAGAGAAAAAACAAAGCTCTGTAAAAAGTTAATCCACTGAAAACACTTCTCTGCAGGGAATGAGTAGAAACCTTAATAGCAGAGGTACTGCTCTGGTGTCTCACAGGCACTGCGTGTAGTCTGTCTGATTCAGAACAGAGCTGTTCATCTGCTCATTCTGTGCTTCAGGGCAGCCGAGGGAAGAAATCCTCAAACACACTCCAGCTTCACTCTCACAAACAGTTTTTGTCCAAAATAAATAAATAATGAAGACATGCACACTAAGAGATGGACGTCACAGAACCAGGCCTGCAGAGTTCATTGCCTGAGATGTTGACCATTGCTGGGGTAACGTTGACCCTAAATGCACCACAGCTCTGCAGCAGTCTTGTCTGCTTGGCAAATGTGTCTTCCTGATTAAACATGTTGTGTTCAATAGCCACGAGTACAAAGTACTGCATGAAGGCAAATGATCTTTCCTGATACAGCCCAGGAGAGACAGCCAAGTGTGCTGACGTTAAGATGCATTACTATCAGCTTGCACCAGCTGAGTGTCTGGACTTTGTGATTTCCAATCTTCCCCAGCGTGCACAGCTGTAAAATTATATTAGTAGAGGTGCAGGCATCTGTGTAATGAATTTCAGCAGAATGACAATAGGTAAGGATCATTCCCACACCCAACAGAGACAACCATGGACTGCAGCTGGGAACTACTGAAAAACCAAGAGCAGTGGTTCTGTACTTTCAGTGGCACTAATATTAATCCAAACAAATGGAAGATTTCCAATCCCCCGTGGAGTAAACAAAGGGAGATACCAAATCCCACATTTTTCTGTGGCTCTTTGTTCACTTGAGTATTTTTAGTCCACCTTATGTTCTTTTTTTTTTTTTTTTCTATACTAAAAGTTTATTAAATACATTCCTCAAAGTGAAGGCCTTAAGGAAATTTTTGTATGTTTTATGCACTCTATCCAGCATGTCACCTCCTTACAGTGCCAATTTTAAGCACTGCCCCGGTAATCTAGGCATGGTTCTATTACAATGGCAGAGCCAATAATGTAAAACGCAATAAATAATGTAATTAATAAAAAATTGCCACTTCTGGAACCAAAGCTCTTCATGCTAGTGGCCACTGTGGCACAGGAGAAGCAGGAGGAGCTGTAGCATCTGTTTAATAAAAAAGTGCTGTGTTTTCAGGATACCTTATGATGCAGGAGGTGTTTGCTATGTCACTTGGTGCTTCTCAGTGGGTGGATCATGTGAAATAACTACTGGGAATAACTTAAATGAAGAAAAACACTGAAGAAACCTCCAGCATGGAATGCAGCCAATATGCAAGGAGTCTGTTCCATGATAGTTTCCTAAGCAATGTAAGACCTGCAAACCTTAGATGTTAAGAGCATATAGGAGCTTGGTGTGTTTAAGAGATACAGCGCGTAGGGCGAGCGAGGTGTAAAACTCTCCAGCTGGGCTCTGTGATAAAATCTCAGGGATGGGAACTTGGTGGTACTATAGAACTGATAACCTGTGCAGTAGTCAACCTGAGCTAGCAGCTTTTCTATTTTCTGTTGCACCAATCACAGCAAAGATAGGTATGATTAGAGTCACTCAAGCTGCACATAAAATAAGAAAATAGTATCAAACTAGCCTAAGAGAGAAGGAATTCTGGGGAAGGTACCACTACAGACAAGTCAGGACAACACCTCTTTTGTGACCAGTTGATGGACTGAGCCTCTCTTCCCCCTCATAGGGACTCCTATTGGATAAGGTTCGCACACTCAATTATACTGAATGCTGTCCCTGGGAAACTAGGCAATCTTGATTGAGCTATTCTATGGTTTAATGCGCTTGTGGTCAGCTATATTATTCACATTGTTAGTACTTGCATATGCTCTGCTGACAGTGTGTTTATATCTAGCAATTCAACAGCATCTGTACTCCGCTGCTCCAGTAAAGAAGCCTAGTCATAAGAGCACTCGTTGGTTGTAGTCAGACTCCTTAAGGGTGGTCGTACAAGCCTGTCTGACCAGAAAAAGGGGCTCTGAGCCATGGGGGTATCCATAATAATAAGAGTTCTCATTAGGCACAGCCAGATTCCCTAAGGTTGGTCGTACAAGTCCATTTGAATGCAACCAGACCTGCAGTGCTGAAGAGGGTATTAACCTTTAGAGTAAAACCTACTTTTCAGGCTCCTACTGGTTTGAGGAAGTGAAGATCTGTAGGGCAGAGAAAAGACTATATTTCATCATGTCCCTCATGCTTAACCTTCTGCAGAGAATCTACATCTATATGTTTAGAAGGAGGTGAAGGGCAGACAATGTGTGACATGACCACAACCATCGATGATAGCTGTGGTAGAGCTTGTAAATCCCTCTTGCTCCAGTTGATGTTTCCACATCCACACTATTTATTTAATTCATAACTACTGGCGGACTCACTGGATTGGACACATTAAATCCTACATGACAGACACAGAGGGAGTTTCACTCATGATATGCCTTCATCAAGGTCCACAGATGAGGGCAACTAACACCCCTGTTATGCAGTAGATTTGCCCATATGTTATTGCCACTACAGTTGCTAAGCTTAAGGAGAAAGGATACTGGACAAAATGAGAGGACTATATTCACAGGGCTTAAATTCCATCTAGACTATCTAATGGTCATTCATGGTCTGCTTCACTGAACCACTCCAGGGCTTTAACATCCAAAAATAGCCCACAACACTGTCTGAGTAATAAAAGTGTTTTTTTCCAGCTCTAAATAGTAACTTCTCACTTCAGCATGATTGGTAGGACAAGGGGGAATGCTTTTAAACTGAGACAGGGAAGGTTTAGGTTAGATATTAGGAGGAAGTTTTTCACTCAGAGGGTGGTGATGCACTGGAACAGGTTGCCCAAGGAGGCTGTGGATGCCCCATCCCTGGAGGCATTCAAGGCCAGGCTGGATGTGGCTCTGGGCAGCCTGGTCTGGTGGTT
>PPHD01008996.1:0-15205 GCA_002909625.1 Bambusicola thoracicus | reverse complement strand
AAAAAAAAAAAAAAAAAAAAAAAAAAAAAAAAAAAAAACACCCCAAAAACAGCATATACATTCAAGTTTTCTTTTGCATTATTCCTGTTTATTTGTATGGCTTCTCACAAGGTCACGTCATTAGAATTTTATTGAGTATTTGTCTGTGTTTTCATTTTTCTCCACATCTGCTCTTACCTATGGACTTATGGTTTGCAAAAACATTTTGCTCATTTTCATATTCTGAAGTGTGGCAGTGTTCTTTTTAGCAATTAGGTAAAATACAAACAATTTTTCTATCTTCATAGTGAGAGCTTCTAGTTTGAGGCCTCTTATTAACAACTGCAGTCCTGTCTCAAAGCAAGGATAAGACAAGGCCTCCAAAACACAATTTCCAACTCAACCTCCTCGATCAACCGTGTATTATTAAAGAAATCTCACCTCTCTCAGTTTGCTGTCTTAAACACATGGCAACCTTTTGCTTCTGCACCTTTCTCTTCTGCCTGCCATCATCACACATACATGTCTTCGGGCCACTCTATGTGTGTTGTGCTTCTGAGAGCTTATGCTGTTTTAGAGCTCTTAGATCCATCTTAACCTTTTGATATCTTGTCTCTTTCTCCTTCTCCTCCTCCCCCTCCCTCTTCAAGTCTCTTGTGCCAAAATTTAATCTGAGATGGTGAGTTACAAGGACTCTGTGTGAGAGTTTATAAAAGTCTTAGTATGGTAGGTGAGCAAACATATGAAAGGGCTTGAAAAGGAAGAAAAGATAGCTCTGTATCTTTCTTTCACTTCTAAACTAACAACAGATGTGACATTTCATCCTGACATGCAGAAGCAGCTTCAGGGTTTGCTCTTTTAACAGAATAGTTGCCTAGAAATTATTTTACACTAGCCTGAATTTCTGAGAAGACACAGCTATCTGCAGTAATTTTTATCTTCCACTTCTCCATTTGAGTGTGTGTGTTGTCCCATTAGTGATACAGGGGAGGCAGTGTTTCTGGAGAGGAACAGGCCAAGAATTTTGCTCCTTTATTTCAAACCCATGATAGTCACATACATAATAACCTAGGGAAAATTAATTTTAAGACTGAGATAGATCATGAGGTTTGTAAGTGTTATATAACTCCAGAACTATTTGTTGACTTAAGGAGCAACTCTATTAATAAATGAATAAATGGTGCTCTTTTTCAGGGTTATGGCCTTTTTTGATTGCTCCTCTATAGAGAAACATAACCTTATTGATTTGGAATTTGTAAAACACCTCTGTAACTGTACTATGACTCATGAGGGACCATGAAATCACTCTGTGACCTTCCAAGCCTCTTGCAAGTTTAAGGAACAATCATTTCTAGTAGCCAATATTTCAAAATAGGGTAAGAAATAATTTTAAAGTACTAACGTGCAACATCTGGAATGAAAGGCTGTGGGTGAAAATAGAGATGCAAAAGGCTTTGGATGCTAGAAAGCTAGAGAGAAAATCTGTCAGCTTATGTTGCTGAATGATGAATTATTCTTCAGCCTGTGCCTGTCATTTCCTTCTTGTTTTTCTTCTGCCCTGTTACTTTACATGCTTCGTGTTGATTTCATTTTGCACTTGAAGTGTATGTTACAGGGCAGTAAACAATAAACTGCAAGTGCATATATTTTCTTTTTTATTTTGAAACTTCAGCTGGTCAAAAATGTTGAGAGAGAAATCATTTCCTGTTTAGAATGAGGCTTTTGTCAGAAAATGTTTTTTTTTGTGGTCAAATATAACAATTACTTTTCATTTTTCAGTGGCAAAATCTGAGAGGAAATAAGTTAAGTTTCAATTCACATTTCTTGTTTTGCTTCAGATTGAAATTTGGACCATGTTTGTTTACTTTGAAAAGGTCGTGAAAAAGATACGAAAACATATTTAAACCATCTGTATCTAAGTAGCAGAATGTTTAGTGAGGAGGGCAGTGGCAGTGTTTAGCTCCACTCAGACTCTATTCTCATTGAATGGTGGTTTTAATCTAGAACCCGTTAGATAGGATAGATGGGTGCTGCATGCCCAGGAGAAGGCTGTTAGAAGGAGGCAGACAGCAATCCTCTAATAGACAAAGTCTCTCTAACAGAAGTATAGCATTAAGCCATGCTCGCAGCTCAGAGCTGCTACAGGTGCTTGCTGGCACCCAGGCCAGCTCCCCAGGCAGTTCTGCTGTCCCTGTGGGATTACAGAAGGCCTGCTGAATGCCTCAGTTTGTACAAGTTAGCTAAACTGTTATACTCAGTGCTGATAAAAGAATAAAGATTTTGAAACTTGGACAGTAACTCTGTTAATGGCTTACATTCACCCCTGCTTCTTCAAGGTAAAGCTAAAGTCCAAGTTTCCTTGCTTTTACTCTTCCTAATGACAAATTTACCCGTGCAAAGTGATAGCATCCTTCCTCTGGACAGAGATGCTTTCTTCCTTCCCCCCATCTTGCTAGCATACACATGCCACGCCAGCCACAGTTCATCCCATGGCATTTCATTCTCAACTATCTGGAGAGCAATTAGATGGTTCTTTTATTACTAGACACATATTTACAATTCCCATTTGGTCATTTTCTGCTCCTCTCCCTCTATGAGGCATAGCTCTCACTCACATTAACATGAGCCACACTCCAATGCTAATTAAAGAGAGCATTAACCGGTGTCTATATTTGACAGTGCTAATCACATCCATCATGTACACATGTGACAGTACTATCAGTATTGGGAATCAGATGCTCTCTTTAGTATACCTTTCACATCTTTTTAGTTGAAAAAAAGATTCTTTTCACTGACAGCTTCCAGCTCTGATACTATACTCTCAGATCCTTTAAAAGGAGTCATCACTTCTATTCCAACTTTTATTACCTACAATTTTGGCTATTAATAAGACATATTGTATTTCTAATTATACTTTAGAAACTATGCTGCAACAAAATGAAGTCACTGCTTTACTTGTTCTATTACTTACTAGCCCTTTAAACAACTTATCTTTTTTAATACAAAACACCAGCAGTTACCAGATATATTGGGGCTGCTGACAAGTCTCAAGGAAAATACAAAGGCCCATTCATTGAGGAAGGAAAACACAATTCAGGCTGAGAATCAAGGCCCTGTCTAGTGGCTTTATAAATTAATTTATTTTATAAATCGTAAACAAATTTTTATAAATAGAGAGGTTTTATTTAGACAAGCTAATTCCAGAAGAAAAATACTAAAAATAGAGAGCTGAGGGAGAAATACAAACTCTTGAACACTTCAGAAATACAACACTGAGTCCTCCATGGCATGATCAAGATTCCCAGACTCTGTCAAAAACACCAGTAAAATGTCTTAAATAACTGTAGGAGAAAGAAGTGATGCTCTTATGTAGTCCATATTCTCTGGCAGTCCAGAGCATATAGGCATGATGTCTGATTTTACCTATCTGCCAGTCTTCCCATGAGAAACATGAAAGGAAGTGCCTGATTTAAGCAAAATTTGACAGAGGCTGCTACAAATATATATATATATATATGTATATATGTATGTATGTATTAAATTCTTACAACTTTGGGGAATTGTAAAGCTGAAAAGATAAAAGAGGTCATATCCTTACTCCTGCTGGTGGAGAAACAGACAGAGCTTGTCCATTATGTGTCTTCTTTGGCAATCAGTTTGTCCAGCATCAGCTTCCAGCAGAGATCCATCCCCACACATCCTGCTGCAGCCCAGCCACTGGAGATGCTGGGAGGGCCCGAAGCACTGTTCGCAGCAACAGCAGCAGAAGGGGCATGAGAAGGACAGCCAGAGCTGTTGCAAAAACAGAGGGAGCATGACTAGTTAAGCACAAATCCACAAGGGCCCCCATCTTTATTAGCACCACAGTCACGGAACCAATTGTTCTAATGTGATAAGGAAAAGAGGTGAGATAGGTGGTTACATGTTCTCAAATGATGGCTCAGGGAGAGCTCCCTTATCAAGAAAATGCCCAGAAGAGCATAATTAGATTAATTCAGACTGAGTTACAGGCAAATCATAAGCTTTTGCTGGCTGGAACCAAGAACGTCCACTTCTCTGCTACAGGCAGAAAATCAAAGAGAAATGCAAAAATCCATGAAGGAATGCAGAAGATCATTCATGCCAAGGAACTGGTGATATGCTGGCCAGAGGTGAACGAGGAATACAGGAAAGCTTTGGAGCTTCAGCATTCTTCAACCCCATAGTGCATGAATGCTCTCTGAAGGTCTGGTACTCAGTACCCATTAGATAGCTTTTCTTTCAGGGCTTGACTTTGAGTATGAATAAAAAACACTTTGAAAATCTGTACTCAAGGGATGATTATTTCCATTTTTCTCCAGCCCCAGGGCTGAAGCCTACCTAGTTGCTGGGGAAATCAGCAGACCCAGTGCTCCAGAGAGCATTTCCCCTTTGATGCAGGCTGGCACAATCAGTAACACAATCAGAAAACTACTGCTAGAAGTGAACGCAATGCTCCAGGATGCCACACTGGACAATTCTGATTTAGCTATGGGGATATCTAATTTTACTACTGCCCCATGGCTCCTGCCCTCAGCAATTTGCCTCTCTCTTAGATTTTTCCACTGCAGGTGGAGCTTCTATGTTCATGAAGCAGTACCTCAGGTAGAGTGGCACAGCTGGCAGCAGTTTTGTCTTTTCACTAAATACTGCATTGTAATGCACAGGAGTTCAGTTGTTGCTACTGGAGCAGCTGAACCATCCCTGCAAAAGTGATGAGGTAGACATACAGAAATGAAAACAGGTATGGTATCCTGTGGTTAACTATTTCTTGCATCTATTTTAAACCAGATGTTTGCAAGTTGCACTGTTACTTCCCAGACATATGGTCAACCTCTCCTCTCTTTAAATCATCCCTGAATTTTGTCTCCAGCACAGAGGTCTGAGTTTCCATCAGGCAGTAGTTGCCAGCCCAGCCCAGCCAAGCATCTGCAGGCAAAGTCCACTGTATTTATTTAGAGTGCAATATTCTCTCCAGAAAGTGAAGTGCATAGAAGAAGGCACAACTTAAAGACTCAGCAAAGATATTTCCTTCCATCTTGACTCATCAGCTGACACATTCCATATGCTGTTTTGGTTATTATTAATTTAACTAACAATAGAAAATGTAGTTAATGAATTATGATCCTGTGACAACAAATTAGCTAGACTAGTATGTATAAAGGTCTCTCTTTAAACTTTAATTAGTTTAACAGTGATGTGCCTGCTGCCTGCTTTTTCATTTCAAGAAAACATGTAGCAGCTTAGAAGCAGGATGTTTTGTATTTAACATGGAAAGCGTCTCTCAGGCCAAGTTTATTTAAAGCAATTTTCTAATATTGACCTAGATTCAGTGGAGTTCAATCTGGGATGGAGTTACCCTGACATACATAAAATGAATATTAAACAGCCTACGAAGATCTACTTGTGACAGCACAGATAAACGTAAAGAAGGGAGAGAATGAAGATGAAGAGAGGTGACTTACTTGTAGGTCCCTTTTTCCTGAAAACTCCCCCCTCTGTGCCATGCCCAAAGTGAGGGCAGGTGATAGATTGCACCACTACAACACTGCATTCCATGTAGCATTCTTGGGGCTGAACACTTTGCTGCTTTTCAAGAGTCTGACTGCAGGAGATGCTGCTCATCATGCATCATGCAATAGGGTACCAGCTAGTCCCCCTCTCTTTGTTAACTTCAAGGATTCCCCACATCTCCTCCCACCTTATCTTTCAGCACAACAGCTTTGTGTAGTTCCCCATCCCTTCAGCGCGTGTACAATTTAACCCTGTAGCAGATTTCCTCCCTCACAGCCAGAAGTTTCAGCAGCTTGGTTTTATCCATGGTCTAAGAACCTTGTTTTCCTGAAAACCACAAGCTGGCCCTTCAGTGCTAGCAGTAACCTAGAAGCTGGTACATTAAATATTGTTTTAAATTACCATATGATATTTGTTGGAAGGGACCAGTGAAGTCCATGGAGTCAAACCCCCTCTGAAAGCAGGACTGTTGCCACTAATTTGAAGCAAGGCTTGGAAAGATTTCTGCAAGATGCACACAGGAAGAAGGTGGTGCAGTATCTGTCCGAAGAACAGCCCATATTCTCTCTCCTTCACAGACATTGCTCATGTTTCATGTCACCTCTTCACAAAGACAGAACTTCTTTTACACTGTAAATTATCTTAAACAATTTTTGTTTACTTTACGTTCTTTGATTATGGCCCAACATTTCAGTCATCAAAGCTCTTTTTTTTATTAATCCTCTAACACTGCAAAAAAGAACCAGCTGCTGTTTAATTAACCACACACCAAATCAGTAATTTTCTTACCACAATTTTAAAAGTCTCTCACATTTTTCAGGTCTTAAAGGGTGTGATTGAACTAACTGAAATAGATGTATAGTACTGTTTCAGATGTACAGTGTTTGGCAGTCAGCTTTTTAATCTGCTGCTTCTTTCTCCTCACACAGAACATCAAAAGCTTGAGCAGCTTCTTTGCTCACCAGGCAACAGCATTTGGATGCCCAGTCACAGGAAGATATCTGTATTGCCCCTCATTCATCTGTATGGTAAAGCCCATGTATTTAGGACTTTTTTATTTGTGTCATGTTGCTAGCTCCATTTTCAGCACCTCCACACCAGGACCAGGACTGCAATTGCTGCCAGCTCACACCACAGCAGAGCATGAGCTATGTCTTGGCATCCTTAAGGTATGGCGGTGATGCTTGTGCTACTTCTGGATGTATGGTGTCCGCTCCACACACCAGAATTGATCAACACATGGTGTTGTGCACAAAACATGGTTTGTGGGATGTGAGAGATTACTTGTCATGAGGGAAGAGTGGGGAGCAAGAGGAATAGCATAGGACGTAGAGAAGTCTCAAAGCAGGAGCTGACCAATGGCCAAAACAGAGACAGAAGAGAGATTTCATAAGTGGCAGCCGCGGGACATCCTGCAGTACATTTCCTCAGCACAGCCAGTGCAGCAACTCTAATGCAAGTTCTTCTCCCAACCAAGAGGGACCCAGCATCCCAAGGGACAGTAATCAAGGGAAAGAATATAGAGGGAGTGGCCAAGTTGAAATAAAAGGGGATTTTGCTGCATGACACATTAGAGGGAGGACAGCCACCTCAGAATGATGTATGGGTGGATTGATTTCTGAATTTTCAAGCCATTTTAGGTGTGCCATGGCTCACTACCTGCCCCTCATTCCAGTTTTGTTGGATTTTTTTCCCCAGAGAAGGAAGAGGAATGGCAGACAACTATTGCCTACAAGGTATCTAATGTAATCATGACCCCAGTGAATCTCAGCCAGAATCTTTAGATAAATTTCTGAAGTCTTAAGACCTGGCAACACAAGAATATTACATCAGGATGTTTTATAGATGCTCAGTGGCCCCTAAAAGCATGCAAAAGTGTGGTTTTGTTTGGCTTATGTGGCTGGGAGTTTATACGAAGGCTGGGAGCTCAGTTTAAATGCTAATTGACTCAGAAACAAGATTGAGTAAAATAAAAGAATCAACTAGCATCAGCTAAGCGAGATCAGTTTAGAAATGAGGCCTTTTGTTAATCAAACAGAGTTTGTACTGGGGTAGGCCAGGCCTCACTCCAAAAACAGCATCAGATTAAACCTCCTGCTAGAAAAACACTCATTAAAAAGCAGTTTCCATTGAAAAAGATCCCACATGTCGCTAGCAGTCATTGTTAGGTAGTGAAACAGTGACAGATATTTTTGAAGACTATTATGGAGAAATAAATATTTATTTAGCTGTCTAAAGTAATTAATCCCCACTGTTTGCTTTTCATGTAAGCACATACAAGGCAAGACTGTCTTTGTACTTGAATTTTAGGAGACAACTCTTCATAGAGGCTCCCAGGGTTTTTGAAGGCAATAACAAATTCACTCCTAATACTTTCTGTGCGACTCAAGAATACCAGCCATTGAGCAATAATAGACTTTTCCTATCCTCATTCACTTGCAACAGAAATGAGATATGAAGGGGAAAGGACAGAGAGGAGAAAGGTGAGAAAGTAGAGACTGCAGGGGATGTGGAAGGCTTCAAGAAGCCGACCCACTGCTGGCATGGGACCTGCTGAAGGAAATCACTTTCACAGAGTATCAGCTTGAGAATCAGGGGAAAAAAAAAAAAAAAAAGAATGAAAGAGGATTAAGCTGTAAAAGCACAAGAAAAAGAATCAATAACCATCTTGGATGTATTTTCTGGGAATCTGGCAAGGATAGCACAGAGATGTTACTTAGCGAATATGTTGGCATGCCTCCCATTTACAAGTTAGACAGCCAAAGTGCAATTAGCACATTTGGTGGAACAATAATTAAACAATACCAAACAGGCAGTCCATAGACTGGTTAAAGCATATGTCAAAAATAGAGATATAGACCCTAGCTCAGTTCTCCTGTGAGAGCCTCTCTGCCCTAAGAAGCATTTGAATGAGGTACACACGCAGTGTAGCATATGAGCTACAGATGATAACTACATATGAGCTTGATAACATGCAGATTGTTTTTGCTTTTTAAATTTTAGCAGGTAAATGTCATTGCTACATGTTTAAAATCAGAAGCAATTTTTTAAAAAGTAGCTCAAGTGCTAAGTTTCATATTTCTTTTTCCCCAGAAGTATTTTATTCCAGAGTAAAATGACAGATGCAATTAGATAATGTTGAACAGATTACAGTTTGAGAATGTTATGCTGTGTTACATATTCACGAGTGAACAATAGCAAGAAAGAAAGAAAAAAAAAAAGAAGAGATTGTTATCTTTTCTTAGTTCCTATTTTAAAAGTTGGACTAAGATATGTGTCTTTTCTAGGGAGGCAAATATTATGGGTCTCTATGAATTCAGTTGTGGTATGGTATTTTTTTTTTCTTATCTCTTGTCAGTTGTATGAGAAATCTTTTCTGACAATTTAGCTTTAAAAATCATTCTGATATAACTGGAAAGATAATACTGGAAATGACCAAGATCTGGATTCATGACAACGTGACAGTTGGGCTCAGAATCATGAGCTTGTTTTCCATTGAAATCAAGCAGCATTTGTAAACCTACACATTTTGTTGACCTATGCCTCAACTCACCTACCAAACCATGAAGTCATAACCATTGATTGGTCTGTGGATGAGGTTCTCATCAGTGAAAATATGTAGGTTAGGAAATATTATTCATCAAACCAAGGCCTCCTGGAGATTCCATTTCCCAGAATATTCAAGCAGTATGAGAGTCAGTCTTTATGCCTGGTATATATCTCATCTAATTTGTGAGCTTAAAAGTTAGTTATTTAATGGATGCAACTTCACAGGGTGCTTTGTTTTGCCCACGTTAGACCACCTGGTAAGATAACATGTTGCATTTGGAGGAGAAAAACACCATTAAATTTGTCTCCGTTGACTATAAAAAGAGCTAAGGATAACTTTTTCAGATCTGAATAGGCTTCACTTTGAGATACATAAGTGAGATGTGATAAGTCTGATTCTGTGGGAAGAGCACAGAGAAAGCACATAATGCCTTCTCTCCTCATTTTGTACCCACACAAGAAACAGACACAATCAGACTCCTTGTTTGAAAATTATTTTAACCAGAACTGTGGTTTTACTTGATTTTATCCACAGAAGGCTAAACGATCATACAAAGATAAAGTTTCTTCCCCATCCTTTGTTAAGGAAAGCATGGACTATCCCCAAGGTTGATTTTTGCAGGCTCACAGTGTGATTAGGCAGAAAGAGGAATGCTTTACTTTCACCATCTCTAGGAAACCCATATATTTTCCTTCTCAGAGTATCCACTGTGCCATCACATTGTGACAGAAAATCCTTGGCAATCTGAGAGTGAGACTTTGCATTGATGGACACGCTTGAGGGCAGACTTGAGGATCAGTTGCCCTTGAAAAAATTCAGATTGAAACGGTTGCAACTCTAGATGGTATCCCTGCTGTATAACTTTGGTTACCTTCATCAAGGCAGGTGAACCGCACTGTTGTGGTCTAGGCCAGCAGGTAGCACAGAGGGCAGTTCTCCCCCCTTGTTCCTTACTATGTGGCCGCCATGGAGAGAGAACAGGAGAGAGAACAAGGGAGTGGAGAGTAGTTTATTGAATTCAGTGAGTGGATTCTGACCAGATTCTGTTGGAAAAAAATATCCTTCTCCAATGCCTCCCTCTCAGGAAGCAACCAGCTATTAAGAGGAGGCTCAGAGGAGACCTTATTGCACTCTATAACTTCCTGAAGGGAGGTTGTGATGAGGAGGAGTCTGGCCTCTTCTCCCAGGCAACAAACAGGATCTGAGGAAATGGCCACAAGTTGTGCCAGAGGAGATTTAGATTAGACATAAAGAAAAGCTTTTTCCCTCAGAAAGTGGTGAGGCACTGGAATGGCCTGCCCAGTGAGGTGGTGGAGTCGCTGTCCCTGGCAGTGTTCAAGAAGCATCTGGATGAGGAACTATAAGACATGGTTTTGTGGCTTGTGGTAGCAATGGTGATGGGAAGACAGTTGGACTAGATGATCTTGTAGGTCCTTTCCAACCTTGTGATTCTATGATTCTATGATTCTATCTGGTGATATGGAAGGATAGTAGCCAAATAGTGATTCATTATGAAATGCTTCGACAGAAGTGGAATAACTGTGATTTCTACCAAAATACTATATCAGATACTTGTTTGCACTGTTCTACCTCAACAAAGCCTCTACTGTGAATGATATTTTCATGGACTGACAGCCAGGTGCTGATAGCTGCCCACCTCCCAACCCCACAGGTTCTGTCTATGTATACATACTCTACAGTGCTCATTCCCTGTTCTCTTCTATCATTTGCCCTTGTAAGATGAGTATTCATAACCCTACCACGCCATTACCCCTTTTGCCACATTTTGCCAAGCTCCCTTTGCTTTTATCTCTGTCCTCTGGCAGCTTGGCTCTTCCCATCAAGTTCTCCAGGCCTATGAGTCCAGCCTGTCTTGGACAGATGGCAGCAGTCTACTTCTTACACTTTTCAGCATGGGCTACAGCCTGGGGCATCGCAGAGCAATAGGCTGCTTGCCAGGGCTGGGGAAAAGGCTATATCCCAATAGTTCATATTAGTTAGGATATCTTGTTGCCTCTGTGGCAGATAGTAATGGTAAATGTTTTAAACATTTCATTATGGAGAAGTTCTCTGGTTATATATTAGGCCCTGCGAGGCAGAAGAATCCAAGGTCTTCTGTCCTACCAGCAATGCACAACTACATGCAAGGCCATGAAACTCGTTTGCCCAGGAAACAAATGGACGGGGCTTCACTAATTAAATATGACAATGCTGTACCCCTTCTTTTCACAACTCAGGCAAATCACTTTACCCAAGCAGTCAAAAACCAAGCTTCTGAGTCACTGGCCAAACATATGAATACATTTCAACAATCTCCCTTCCTCCAGGTCCACGGTTTCATTCCCTGAATAATACGGCAGCCAGTTCCCCTCACTTGATGCCATCTCATTTCCTTTTGCCTGTAAACCCATGTTATTTTCATCAGCTGACCAGTCAGTCACACTGCCGCCTGATGCAATGTAACAGCCATTCCAATCTGTCACATTCTCTGGAGTCACTGAATGTTGCTTTCAGGTTAGTAAATAGATGTTATCAATACCTCGTAACAGGCAGAGAGTGTGCAATGCATCTCATTTAGAAGAAAGAAGGATTTAAATAGATTTTTCAGAAATTGTAAGGAATACTGTGAATACGCTCAATATTGAATTCACTTCAGTGTGGGAACTGAGTACTTTGAAATGTCTGAAGAAAAATTACCTGCTATAGCTACAGTGGATTTTATTCCTTATTTAACAGAATTTGACTTTAAAATGACAACCAAGAAGAATTTCATCCTCATCCACAGATTTTAAACAAACACTTTATAAGCTCCATTGCACTTGGAATCTGTAAGGAATACACTTAGTCTTCAAGGAGAAAATTCCAGTTCTGTTTCAGTCTTCATGACAGATCTGTGAAAAGTCTCTTTTTCCTCTTGAAATTTTGGTGTCCCCATCTGCAAAATGCCTACTACATTAGTTGTTTATTGTTTATTGTTTATTTTCATCCTCTAATTAATTTGATCAAACCCCTCTAAATAAGTAAAATTTATTCGGAATAACACAGCCTTGGTATAGAAGGTTTCATTTAATAACAGAAGACAAAAAAACTAAAAGGGAGAGACGGGAGGAATGTACTGGAAGACTGGAGTGATAATAAAAGATGACTACAACCTGAAGTTACATTACTTAGAGATTATTATTGATATTGCAAGTGCTACCATATGCTTTGCAAGCTGTGACAGTCACCCTTGTAGTCACATGGATGAAATGATCAACTGCTTTTTGCATTCAAAGTGATAGGAACTAACTTAATCCAGTAAGGGAGACTACCATGTAACAGTCAGCAGAGGAGCATCATGAGGCTTAATTACTGCTTTGAAGGGGCAGGTCACCTGGTCTGGTGTAGTCTGGACCGTCATCCGAAGGTCTGCATGCAATAAGTGTAACATTTCTGTATTAATGTACTGAAGAGGAAGAAGCCAAGGGATTGCAGGTGGTGTTGTTTCATTATTTCATGCAGTCATGCTTCTGTATTGTGTCACATACTCAACACCATTAATGCCAGTGCTGGACTGTTGTGACCTCAGCACAGAAATGATGACCCTGGTCAGAGTGGCAGATAGGACTAGAGTAAATTGCGCAGGCTTTCCCAGTGACATTTAAGTTAGTGATTCAATGCTTGTACAAAAGTCCTGTATTCTTGTTGCCTGCTAAAATTTATGTGCTGCATCCTTTGCAACCTGTATAATTTTAGGGACTGGGTGGCAGGACTTTTTCGGAGATGGGATATTTAATAGCATCACAGTGATCCTTCCTCTGCAATGGCACTTCAGGAGGCACTAGAGTGCATCAAGCCCTCAGCACACCTGACTGCACCCTCACCAGACCTTGAAGCATGAATCGAAGGGTATGCTTCAGAAATCTCCTACTGACCTCATTTTGGATTCAGACCTGACAGGATTTTAATCCCCCTGCAATCACGATGACTGTGTACTCAGCAGAAGTAATACCCACTCAATACTGGTGGACCTTCAGCTTCATAGACCATAACATCATTGATCCTGTCACTGCATGTACAGAAAGTCTGTGCTGGAGAATCTCTGCATGGATGGTAAATCCTTATGCTTACCATCACTCTTGGGGAATCACGAGACAAATACTATTTGCTGTAGGATTCTAATATTTTTTTGCCTTTGTCCAGCATCTTGGCCCTAAAAGGATGAATTATTTTGGGATGGGCTTGGGGAGAGGAGATAAAAAGTGGGGATGTGCAGAACTCCATTGTATGACCACGGATTCATTGCATGTGTAGCATGCATGGAGCTGCTGGATCGGGTCCAGAGGAAGGCGACAAAGATGGGCTAGAGCACCTGCCTAATAAGGACAGGCTGAGGGAGCTGGGGCTCTTCAGCCTGGAGAAGGCTCCAAGGAGACCTTATAGCAGCCTTCCAGTACATGAAGGGAGCTTACAGGAAAGCTGGGGAGGAACTTTTTACAAGGGCAGGTAGTGTCAGGACAAGGGGAAATAGCTATAAACTGGAAGAGGGTAGATTTAAACTAGATAGTAGGAAGAAATTCTTTACTGTGAGGGTGGCGATACACTAGAGTATGTTTCTCAGCGAGGTTATGGATGCCCTGTTCCTGGAAGCATTCAAGGCCAGGCTGAATGGCACTTTGAGCAACCTGGTCTAGTGGGAGGTGTCCCTGCCTATAGCAGGGGAATTGGAACTAGATGACCTTAAAGGTCCCTTCCAACCCAAACCATTCTATGAAACATGCTCTGCTGACAGCAGATGAAGTGTTGGGCTTCATTCATCCCTCACTCGGTGGACTTTGTCATAGGTGAATGTGGGGGAAGCTCAGATGGACTCCGCATTCTGTCTTCCTCTCAAAGCACAGAGCCTCAGGTAACAGGATACTTCTCCACTAAATCTGATTTCACACTTGCAAGAGGAATGGGCCAGCTACCTTCAAAACAACATATTTTATCTATTTCACGAACGTAAAGTGAAGGAGACTATTTAACAGTGCAACACATACAGGTGCGTCTTCTATTTACTCCTTTTCTTTTTTCTCTTTTTTTTTTATTTACTCCTACATGATGTCATTGAAAATAGCAAGAGATTAACAAAACATTTCACTTTTCACCATTGCCTATTAATCATTAAATAAGAGAGCTGGTACTTTGTGTATATAGACCTACTTATCAACTGGAGCCTTAAATGGGATTACATCAATATTGTAGAAGTAGAGAAACACTTCTTTAATTCTCCTCACTTTAGTCAGAGAAAGCAGCATTGATAGTTTCCTCCTGTTTCTTTTAGGTTTTCCTGAACATTTCCTATGCACCAGCACTGTTTTGTAGCACAGGAAAGGAGTAGCATCTGAAGTATTTCCACTTAAGTTTTCTTCATTTTATTAAATCACAGAAACTTTCACTGATTATAGAAGGATTTTTTCTAAGTGTTTTGTTTACTCTTAAATGTAATCTGAATCTAGGGGCTAAGAGGACCTGACAGAGTCCCTTTAGATCACCTACATTTTCAAAAAAGCAACGAGAGAACTGAGACAAAAAGTAGGCCAACTTTTTTCTTAAGGTATAACTGTTCTTTTTTGTCAAGTTTGATCTAGTGTGGAAGTTTTTATTTGAATGTGAACTGCAAAGCAAAAATGAAAGCAAGTTAACCACAAACTTCTGCACCAAAGATCTCCAGGCGGTGGAGTGCAAGAAAATCCAGTATGGAAACCACTATAATATTTTAGTACATGGGCTTCTGAATGAGATTCCCTGCATAAAGCCTCCCAGGTCATTGCAGAGAGCCCAGATTTCATCATATGTTAACTCCATATTGACTGTCTTAGTTGAAATGAGAATTTGTGGAGTCACTAACTGAATGTCCACAGTGTTATATGCTGGGATTTCTTCAGTGAACTATGCACAAAAGAAAGTTGCATCAAAAGAAGAGATTCAAGGTTCTTTAAAAATTATCTGTTCTGAATAACTTTTCTGTTTAGTCTAACATATGGCCTGGAGAACCATGGGAAATCATGGGCCATATGTTAAAAGTCTGTAAGGCACAAGTTAGTAAAACAAGATGTCTGCCGTTCAGTACCCAAAGTCTGCATCTTGACCAGGAAATGTATAAGGGCTTCTCAGGAGAAA
>PPHD01008995.1:0-21146 GCA_002909625.1 Bambusicola thoracicus | reverse complement strand
GTAACACCCTGTGAGGCCATTTGGAAGCATGCACGATGACAGCCTGCATGTGAAGCAGGCTAACACAGCCAGCCATCTCAAGTCAGCAGAAATTTCTGTGGATCATCCCTGGCTCACCATTATGATAGTCATTCTCTAGAAAAGCCCTCAGTTTGCTATTAGCATCAACAACCAACATGGCATGACAAGTCTCATCATTAAGGACCACGGGGTTTTTGAGACAGTTCTGAGATAGTGGCCAACAGAGAACAAAACACAGTACTCTGGCTGGAGGTATCTCTCTGTGGACATGTGCATATATATCCGGAGCACCTCTCTTCTCTAACTGGACATTAACTTAGCCCCAAAAATACACATCACCATAGCTCACAAAAGCTCTAGCTGAACAGAAGCCAAACCAAAAATCTGAGGCAGTTATCTGTTTGGATAAATAATACCTCCTTGTTCGTGGAGTGTTGCAGAGCAGTGATTCTTCCTTAAGTTCTTCAAGGACTGACATGCACGAATTGGGGTAAAGAAAAGATGGGAAAAGAGATCTGAGACCTTATTTCCTCCATGTACTTGAGTGACTGGCCGGAGTCAGAGATGCACTGGAATTTGGTACAGGGAGGTGAGAGCACAGAAAGTCACACCTGGTCGGAGCCATCAGTCGGTGCTGACTCACCAGAGAGAACTCTGTCTCTTGACCTGTGGGGCCAATGCTACTCGTGTGCTTCAGGAGCACAGGGAGCATCCACGTTTCTCTTCTGTCACCGAGGTTTTCCTTCCCCAGGAGCATTCCCAGGGATGTGAACTAGCACTACCAGGTTTCGACCCGAGCTCCAGAACAGAAGTGCTACACATTACTCTGCATAATCTTACCAAGCATCAGAATTGCTTTTAAGACTGCAAACACAGCTCCCACTTCTATACTGTTGTGAGCAGCAGCCAAGAGGTGACGATCACAAGAAGAACGAATTCCAGGAAATAATTTTCCTATGGAAAGAAGAATAAATCTTGTAGAAAATGGTTATGCTTTACATCTACAATAGCTACAGAAGTACAGTAACTGAATGAAGAACCGAATGTCCTAACTGAAGCTGAAGACCAATGGGTAAGTCATGGAAATCCCCTGGGATACATGGAGCTTTGGTTCTGAATGGCAGCCGAGCAGCACTCACAGCCACGGTGATTCTGTTTGTCACTGCCAACCACGAGGATGCTGAGGACGCATTTCCCAAGAAACCACTGCGAGTGGTGAACGCTCCCTTACTTATTTTGCTTGAGTATGCAAGAGAAGCTCATTCATTTCCGTTCAAAAAAGAAAGCAGTAATTTTAGACAGAAGAACTTGACATCATTTAATAGTTTAAAATAACAACTGCTTTCAGTTTACTTTTCCCATAGAAATAGCCCCGTCATCAAGTTTGCAGAAATATTTAGAAGCCAAAACACAGGTGATTTCAATGGTTATTTCCTTTTAACTGCCATCTACTTGTTCCATGCCCCTGTCCTTCCTCTTTTGGTCTGTGGCAAAGCACACAGGTCAGACCACAGAGCATTCCAATTAAGAAGGACAGACACGTTAATATATTCTGAGGTCCACTTTCCTCACATTTCTGCTGTTGGTCTACAGGTGTTTTACTGTGCCTTATTTAAGAGCACATTTAATTTCTAATTACACACAAAGCTACCAAACCGCATTACGTTTATCCCTATTCACTTCTATCTCGCTGCAGAAGGACCCACTGCAGAGCTGCCACTGCCCCAGCACAGTCAGCACAACAGAGAGCATGGCCGTGGTACTGCCAGCACGCAGGGACATGGCTGCTGCAATGCAGTTCACAAACAGAATGACAACTGTCAGAACAGAACTTCCAGAGCTCTTTCTCTGCTGAAGTGTACATGGGTGCTGCTTTAAAATGTAATTCTTTTTCTTAAGATATAGAATGTATATAGTGGAGCTTGCCAACATAGTAAGTATCTGAATGGCCAGCTCTTATCAATGAGCCAGTTTCAGTAAACATACAGAGTTTCATAAGCACACAGAACTTCATCTTACAAATAAAGGAAAATAGTAGACATTAACTTTTCAATTGTGAAGAATATTTTACTTTAAGCAGGCTGTCATTCCTAATTGTACCATGGATATTTTCACACATGATATCTGAAGCCACTGCTCTGAAACAAAAGGACCACTCAGCAGGCAGCTTACCTGCTCCCTGGGGAAAGAGGCAGAGCTGGGGGGTCCTGAAGAGGTGCAGGAGGAGCCGACAAGTCATCCTGGCCCCAGGCTCAGCATCTGGGTCCCCACAGGCTACGGAATATGGGACATGGACGTAGGGCATCTACCCAGGACCTCACAAGTCATGCTGTCAGGCCTGGAAAGGTTCTACTTCACAGCCCCATTTTAAATGCAAGTACAATAATTTCATCAACAGGAATTAGCACATATGGGCTTGAGCCATTCAAAACCAGGAAAGAACAGCATGATTCTTGTTAAGCCAGAGACCTAACTAATGGCAGAAATGAATACGTGATTAAACTGGCTTTTGATAGTCAAAACAGAAATAAGAAACACAAATCCAGGCAGAAAGTGAAAAAGGTGCAATGTGGCCAACAAAGAGGAACACAGGTTCCAGGCTGAATGCAAGGATGAAACGGTCAGAGAGAAAATGCCAGGCACTGATAGCAGAAGGAAACGAAAGAAAAATGCTTGCTGCAGGCTGTAGAAGATGCACAGAAAAGGTGAGCTTCCAAGATGCATCTAAGCACAACTCAAGTAGATCTGGTAGACATTCAAGCATGTAGTGTAGAGCACAAAAGTCTTGAGCAGAAGGTGATGCTGCTTAACAGAAGAGGACAGAGCACTGCCAGCAGCTCTGCCACCACTTGTCAGCCATGGGATCTCTGACCTAACCCAGCATCACTCCTTTTAGGAACCATAGTGGTATACATGCTGTATGTACAACAGGTGGCTCTTCCTACAGGAAAGCAGTTCAACAGAAACTCCCTATAAAGTCTTAAGCTTTTCTCTTGATATGTTCTTACCAGCTGCAAGAAGAGAAGGCAGCGCTACGTGCTGAACGACATCTTCCAGAGAAAAGCACTGCCGGGCAATCAGTATGGCAATGAAAGTGGCCAGGGAATCGTGGAACGACAGGTCACTCACCTGGGAGGGAAAACATGGCAGTGCTTGACATGACAGCATGCACACTGCTGCCATGATTATTTTGGAACTAACTATGAGAACAAGCAGTAACATGTGTACATGTAAGCAACCATCTATGCATTTTAGTGTACTCTCAAACTTTATGACAATACTGATTGCTCTTGATTTTAAAATACATTTATTTCAGATATCACAAATTAATTCCAAAGTAACGACCACTGGCCTTATACAAATCTGGGAAAACGTTACCACTCTATAAGAACTGATAACACCAATAATCATTCCTTCTCATCAGGACAAGAATATAACCCCAACGTTCACAGCTTCAATCTGTTCCTAATCTAAGGCTCAATATATTGGATCAGATATTGAGTAAAGTTACTCACTGTAATCTTGTTGACTTTGACAGGACTGTGGCAACTTGAATTGGGGAGAAAAGAACAGTGAGGTGTACCACCACCTCTACAATCTAAAAGCCAGTCAGAGTCTTTAAAATAGAGGTGGTTATTTACGTATCCATCAGCATTTTTTAGAGAAAGGACATCTGATCCTTTCCAAGAGCACCTCCAAATATTGCATATTGTTCCACAACAAAGTAAGAAAAAAATTGTCAAAGAGAAACCTCTAAGCACTGCCCTCACTTAACATTCAAGCTGAAGACGTAGAAAAGAATAAATATCAGAAATCTCAGTCCAAAATCTCACAAAAAGCCTTGAAAACTCCAGCAGACAAATGACTAGAACTGTGCCCAGCATTATGTATTGAATGGAGACCTTACTGCACCTCTATGCGTTTCCCAGGTAAATAGGTTCAAGAGGTGCTTTAGAAGGTAGCGTGAACTTACATCCACACTGCAGAGCAGATCATTGAAACCCCACACATGATTGGAAGAGCAGCAAAGAGCTTTGACAACTCCCAGCCACTCTGAGCTCAGCACGGTGCAGCACGCCGTCAGCTCTGCACAAAGGTTTGCTATGTCATTAATCCTAAGAGAGAAGAACAAAACAAATATTCAGGTCAAAGCAAATTCCTGCTTGACAGAAAAAAGGGCGTTTCCCTACTCAAGGTGGAGGTTATGGCCAAACACGATTACACTGCACATAATCTTACGCTATCCAGCTGTGGACAACTGAGGAACCCAGAAGAAACAATATGTGACTTGCAGCCCATGGCACGCATACATCAACCATGGGGCCTTTACTTCATGCAAACCCTACTGTATATCCCCAGCGATACCAGCTTCCCTGCCCACTGGGCACAATGCCTTTCCTCAGCACTGCCCTGCAAACAGCAGCAACAATCTCTTTCGTGCAAATGTGCCACAAGAAAGCAGTGCATGCGGTGCTCCTCACCCCACCCCCCGGTCAGCCCGCCCTGTGCCAGGCAGTGCTACTGCTTGGGAGCAAGGAGAGACACTAAATGGCATGAATGAGTTCTTCTGAGCCCTGACTGAGCTGTAGATGTGCCAGTTCACTGCAGGGGAATTGGACCACACAGCCCTTACAGGTCACTTCCAACTCAGGTGATTCTTGAATTTCTGATTCTATGAATTTCACTCCATGCAGTTTCATGGTTGCATATTCTGCAGTGTATGATTCGGTGTATGACTCAGTTAGATGACATTTGTAAAAACAGAGCAGAGCTGACTCAGCTCAGCATGAGTTATTTTTCCCCCTTTCCACAGTGAAACTTTTTTGGACACATTTCCTCTTCGCTGGTGTACAGAACTGCTTCATCTCAGCTGATTCTCTCTGCCAAGGACGCCCCACGTTCCCCAGATGCCTTCAGACCATGGAAGGGGAGAAGGCACAGACACAGCACACACCCTGGGCAGGAGCCAATCCAAAGGAAAAACATTTCCCATTCCCTCAGGTTCGTCAGCAGCCTTTACAACGATGGTTGGCTACTGCTGCAATGAGGCCCAACTATCAAGACTATCTTCGTACAAATTGGAACAGTATTAGAACACCAAAGTCTGGTAATTTTCATTGTTTAATAGGAATGAAGGTGCTGGGGGCAGGGATAAAGACTAGCTCCCAAATCAGTGCGTCCTTCATCCTATACCAGGGACCGCACAATGGAAAACAGAGCAAGGCAGCTTCAGTGCCGCAGTGCTGCTTTTGCACAAGACAACAAAGGTGATGCACAGAGGAAGGAGGAAGTGGCAACGTAGAGCTCGACGATGACCTTAGTAATTTTACTGCAAGGGCTCCTCACTACACCTCTTCAGTACACTGAGATCATCTAAGAAGCTCTGAGAGCTGTAAGGTCCAGCAGTGACACAGAGGATCAGACCAAGCTCCACTGTACAGCAACAAGATCTTGCTGGTGCTACAGGCAGACAGAGCCGGGCAGCCTGCTGGGGTGCTGATGCCATCCTACAGTCCGACCGCTGGAGTCCTGCTGGAGCCATGTGCTGTGAAGTCTAAGCTACTCTTAACATCCAACTGACACTTGCTATAAATTCAGCAGCTTCTATCCAATGAAATTTTTAAATACTTCTTATAAAATAGTTTTCGAAAAGTTGCAAATTACCTACACAAAGATGAATTTCATAAAGAATAAATTAACTCACACATTTAATGAATTAAGCATAGATTGCATAATAAGGAAGTGATCTAATGCAGAATCTTCCCTCGTTTGCAGCCATTTAATGGGCAAAGGCTGCGCTGAGCTGTCCTACCCGGAGCAGCACACCTGCTGACATTACAGCTTCCAGCTTACCCTGCGGTGAGCACCTCCTACTAGTTACTCCTTTCTGTTAAATTACGCAGGTTGGTTTAATTAATGTCACTTAAAGGAAACTTACTAAATACATTTTCAGCAATCAGAAAGAGTAATGAATAAAAACCATTGCAACAGAGACACAAAACAAACGAAATGTGAAAGGAAATCTCACGTGTGCCACGTAAAAATGCGTACAGTTCCGATTCCAGAGGGTTTCCCTTACCTCCCTGCATCTTGGTGCCCCATGCACACATTCATTAGAGCGTTGCAGACAAAGCTGTAGCGGTTGGCTGCGTTGTCGCTCAGGATCTTGCCCAGCATGGAGTAGTTAATGCTGTGAGCAGAAGGGTTCTCAATAAAATCAAGCATGAACTCGGGGTCCCACAGCAGATTGGAATTTGAAGGCTGAACATTGCTGTATATCGTTTGCTTCACCTTAGAACAGGCACTGCTGAGGACCAAAACAGAGAGAGTTGCCAAAAACAGAGGTATTTTGCACAGATATTCTTGGACATGGTGCGATCATAGAGCCCTAGCCTGACTATCATTGTGCACGGCATCAAAGCCCTGTCTGGTAAGAAGCTTCTGTGCCATCCACTGACACTGTGAGTGGCCAGGTAAAGGAGCACACACGTATTCCTTCTGGCCACGACTTCCCAAACACCACAGGCTTTCCTCGTAAGTTGTCAAAAAGTGAATAAACTGTTCATTAAAGAAAGTTTAGTGAATGTGATTAAACACACTAACAATGCCAACCCAAAACATGCAGATCACCAAATAAAACCCAGCTGGGAAATACTGCAGAGGGAATCAGAAGTCATCACCGAAGCACCACAAGGTCAGGAAGGTAAGTCTCAAAATTTGTACATCTATGAACTGTATTTTATTGTCCCTTCAAACTCATGTGGAGAGAGAGAAACAGCAGGACTTACAGCGTGCTACAAAGCTGCTAAAGCAGTTACTGGTGCACGTTAGTGCCTTTGGTTTTGTTTTAATAGCAGTAAGGAAACCCAGAAGAAAAGCAGTGATGCAATACCATCCAATATACAGCTGCTTAAGAAACGTATGAATAAATTTTACTGCCAGTTTTCACAGAATTTCCAGCTCTGCTTGTCTGAAAAGGGGGCTTTAAACCACAGTTATTGTGTGATTTTATATCTCCAATATCTCTGGATTAGTAGATGACATGTGGATTTCTGTTGCAGGGTAGGATGTTTCTTGCATCAGTGAACTTCAGATTTTAGGTAGGAGAATGACCACACAACCAATCCATTTCTGTAGTTCTTCTGTTTCATTTTCTTATTGTTTCTCAAACTAAATACTACTCTTCCCACATGTGTGTAAGCTTACTGAAAAGTTCTTACTGAGAACTCTTTTCTTGCTCACCATGAAACAAAACCCACGAATGTGAAACACACAGACCAAACCCAGGTGTAGAACCTATGAGGGGAAACAGTAACTGGGATGGTTTGTAACTCTCACAAGACATATATTTGCATATGAAAGGTTTTCCATCCCCCTTTAAAAAGTAAAAGCCAAAAATACAGCATATGGGTGCCTAAAATATTTTTTTAATTAAAAAATCAAGGAACTGAACAATGGAGCTCAAAACTTCACAAACTCAAACATGTTTGTGTCTCTCCCCACATCAAAGAAATATTTAACAGAATGGCAGAGCTGTGCCAGCTGAGATTTTGTTATTTTCTATCCAGCACTGTAAGTACTACAGCCAATCACTGAAGCATTACAGATTAGCATTATGCTAAAGCAGATCAGCCCTGCTGAACCCTGAGAAGTGAAGGCATGGGGAGGCCCAAAGGTGTGCAGCACCACTGCCCGGTGCTTTGCCCCACGCTGTGCTGCTGAGCAGAGCATGAGCAGGGTCCTGTCACTGCTCCTCCAGGGCAGCTACAGAACTTACACGAGCACTGCTCGGGTCCCTCTGCTGCACTGCTGCACTGGGCGTGGGCAGGAGGACTGAATGTACGAAGGTAAAGCTGCAAAGATGGCAGTGCATTTTTCATGGAAAGCAAACTGAACTGAAAGCACAGGAGCCTGCACCAGCTAGCCAGATGAGGAACAATGCCAGCAGAACTCACCTGAAGAGGTCTCCAAACTTGCTTCGCAGGTGGCTGCAGGACACATACAGGTCATAGAGGTAGGCCAAAATACATCTTTCCGGGGAGGAACACTCTGAGGGATTAACAACGTGCTTCACCACTCCACACAACCTGCAAAGATAAAACCCTTCTGAGTTCATTCCAACGCCTCTCGTAGCGTTACATGTCACAAAACCCCTTTGTTGGTAAGGCGATGGCAAACCTTGCATACACAGACTGATGGGGCTCACGTGAAGTTTGGTGTTACCTGTGAGCTCATGTGGGTGCCAGAGAAGGAGACACAGAGGTACTGGGGGGCCCAAGGCACAACCAAGCAAGAGGGCAGCAAATCAGACACAGCTCCCACGGGTGAGGTCCCACTGGCTGGAGCAGGCTGCAGAGGTGAGCCACCCGCTGCACACCAGGCTGAGCTCAGCTCTGAGCTGGTTTGCAGCCCTCCAGCAAGGGCCGCTGCTGCAGCTTGCAGCGCCGTGCACTGCTCAGTCTCACCACCTGAACCTAAACACATTTTTTATTTACAAAGAACAGCAAAAATTCTTTCGGGAAAACGAGCTGCCACAAACCCTTCAAAGACTTGTGCAGTTTGCTCCGAGTTGAGAATGAGGCAGGCGTGGTAACGCCGCAGGACGGCAACGATGCACACACACAGCCCCGTGGTGTAGCTCCCGGCCAGGCTGGACGACTTCAGCAGCAGCTCTGCCTCCACCACGCTCAGCTCGTTCAGCAGCTGAGAACACACACCAGAACAACCGACTGAGAACAACTTCGACATGTAAAATAGTTACTGAAAAACAGCAATTAAGGAAAAACTATGCGGCAAACCAAAATGGAATTCCTTGCTTGCCAAGGAACAAGGAAAAGAGGCAGCTAAGTAAACCGTAAAGTACAGAACGTGCTCCTCGGAACTGTTTTTCAGAAGCAAACAGCATTTCTGCCACCCAAATGCTCTGTTTTGCAACAAGATGCTCGAGCCGAAAACTGTGAAGCCCATATGAAAATATTTTCTGCTAAAATAATCCAGATTTTTGCTAATTAAAAAAAAAAATACAGCTAGCCTTTGTAACAGTCAAAGGCAGACAGAAGGGGAAGTATCTGGCATGCTGTTTCAGAGGTTAGGAAACTGAAACAGCGAAAAGCACACAGCAGCAAATCAGGAGATTGTGCTGCACAGCACATTTTTTCCTTCTGGGCTCTCACTGTCTGCATCACAGCTGTGTCCCGACGGAGCCATTCACAAAACAAACTCTTCTTACCTGTATTGCAAAGTCTATCAGCCCGTTGATATTCAGTGCTGGTTCCATGAGATCAAAGATGAGCTGTATGTGGTGAGCCAAGGGGAGGTGATAGGATGTTCCTGAGGCAAAGCTGGTTATTTGTTCGAGAACATTGCTGGAGATCTGCGAAAAGAAACGTTGAAAGGCTGTATGACATCCAAGGGCTTCTCAGACGTGTCAGTGCTCCAAAAATCCTGTCTTGTAACTGGTGATAGCAAATGACAGCACCTCGTAGATAACAGCACTAACAAATCACGTACAACCGCAGAGTCCATCCATTACTCTGCTATCCTGAAGGCAGTTATAATGCTGTTATATTTTCTACAGTGATTGTGCAGAAAATGCTGGTCTGCTGCTTTACAGCTGAGGGTCCAACTCCTCTTGACACATACCTACTTTTAAAGTACAATTTTTGTTTCAAGGAGAGGCCAAATCTTTTTTTTTCAACCTGCACTACTATGACTTTTGTACAGCAATAACGACTCGCGCTTCATCCTGCAAACTAACGGTAATACATCCATTAGGAAGAAAAGCACTGGAGATGGGTTATAAATCAAATATCAGCCATTCACTGTCGGTCTTTTCCGAGGCTGCCCTTAGGATATCAGAAGCACTTTGATATGGCAGCAACTGGAAGTGAGGAAAGCCTGTGCTGAGGCATCCACACGTAAGTCCAGACAGACGCCAGGAGCACCAAGCACACCACTGCAAGGAAGTTATTTCTGCTCTCCATTCAGCTGCTAAGACAGCTTTTTAGTAGCGAAGTTTTAACAGCAAGGGAGGAGCAAACTGTGTTATGCAGCTGTTTGCCACAGAAGCACTCAGCATGCTGCACAAACACACGAGGAGCTCTGCATCCTTCGCACGAAGGCAGGAACAGACCTTACACATACGCAAGAGATGGGCTGATAAGATCTGATTCACCAATGAGCCCTAAACAAAGCCATTAACTGAAACGTACAACTGACTTCCACATTTTCAATTAAAAAATCACATTTGTAATAACTCTGAAAGCTTCTTGCAAACAGACACAATAAAAGCAAACAAAAGCATCCCAACAAAACAAAGAAATACCCACAGAAGCAGTATTTTAAAATACCAACAGAGCGCTTTTTTCTCTTACCTTAAAAGAAGCAGCGACACTGCTGGCATATATAAAACACTGCTTAAAAACCCAGGTTTGTCCCCTAATGGATAACCCTACAGCAGAACGCAACAGGCTATGATTTTATGCGAGGGAAGTACCTGAGATGTCACCTGATGTTGGTCAAAATATGACAGCTGCTGTAGTTTTGTGAACACAGTCTCTAGAGTTGGAAATGCCTCTTGTTTGTTCTTCCTGGCTTTTTGCCCTTCGTCCCCAACTTAACAGATAAAAGATTATTTTGGTCATTTTATATTTAACGGAGCCCTAGTAGCCATGCATTATTAGTGCTTTATAAGACATTTAACAGAAAAAAACATCACTTATGACTACATAAAATCCTTCTTCCCTCAGTTTTCCATGTGACAACATGAAAGCTGCTTTAAGGTCATCAGTGCAAAAAAGAAGACATTCAATGACAACTGAAAAATGGTCACCCTGTTTTCCCAGGAAGGCAAGCACTGTGTGTTACCGCCCGGCCAGAGCACCCAACTCCAGGCTTTATCCCCACGCTGGTGCAGACAGCCCGGCCGCCACAATGCTGAGCAGGGCAGGGCAGCAGGCTGCACCTCGTGCTGGGGCAGCACGGCTCCCATGAACTCTGCTACAGGCTACCAGACGGCAGCGCGAGAGCATTTACCACCCATTTCAGTAGTACTCTTCTTATTCAGAATCTTCAGGATGTCTTTGGTAATCTTCTTCAGCTGATGTCTTGCTTCATCACGCTCCTTGCCAACACCATAGAGAAGAATCATGCGCTGGTTACACTCGTGGCTTGAGGATTCATCCTGAAAAGAGTGGGAGTGAAGTCTCTCATCACTGTTTTGTCATCACTTGCAGAAGCCCTGCAGCCCAGACTGCAGTGAGCGATAATGAACATTTCATTGCAAAAAGCATCTCCTGTGATTATCACTGTGTAGAAAACAGCACCAAGTGAAGCCGCTGAACAGCCAGGCTCAGAACACGGGGAATACAGGTCAGCTGGTACTACACACCCCGTATGGACCTACAGCGATGGCCAGGAGATGCACACCATGCCCATCCCCGTCCCCACGGCAGGCAGTGCTAAGCACGCACAGCAGTGTCCAGCAGCTGCTCCTCTCGCTGTGTACAACTCCACTAACAAGAAGATGCCGTCCAACTCCTAAGGCTGCATTTTGTAAATCCAAAAGAAGTTGACGTGTACAGCTGAAACCCTAACTAGTCATATTTAGCCTTCTACTGCCACGTATCACACCAAGTCAACACCAAATACATAACTATAAAGCTGGAAGAACTGTTAGGCAAGTTCTAAAAGGTGTAAGTATTTTTTAAATCATAAAATAAAATCACCTTCTCCAGTCACTGCTTCTCTTTACACAATGAGACCACTCCGTTTTCTATCAAGGAGGGCTGCGTACAGAAGCGGTAACACATAACTCCACGCAGATCGCAGCACACAGCGACGGGAGCACAACTGCGCACTCAGGAAAGTTGTGCCGGCTTACGAAATACACGACATGGCCTCTTTTAAAAATAGCAGCTCTATTCGTAGGTCAAAAGCAGGAAGTAAACCTCTGATTATTTAGAAAATTCTATTTCTCCCTGTTCTGGAGGAAACAGAAGCAGAAGCGCTGATGGCGTCACCTGGGATCAGCGGCTGTGCCCTCAGCTAAGCAGCCAGACCCTGCGCGCCAGCAGCCCCGGGACAGCAGCAGCCGAGGCCTCCCCAGCTCCAGGCACTCACAGGGCGCTGCTGCTGCACCAGGAACTGCAGCCACCCTCCGGCTGCCGCCACCGGGAACAGCCCAGCACGGCAGCGCTGCTCGGCAGCACGCTACGGTAACCCCCTCTGATTTCTGCTTCCCTTCTGATCTTGCATGCCTGGGGAATCCTTGCTCTATTAGGACTGGACGTGGCAGCCAGATCTGCCTCGTGCTTCTGAACAGAAGCGGATTCTAATATTCCTCTCAAACCCATATAGATAGAAAAGAAACTTGGCAGCTCAGTGAGGGCCATGTCGGGATGCTCAGACGCTGGCTGACCCTGCTTACAAAGACAGAGTTCACCCCAGCCAACTGCACTCACTACAACTGCATCACCGCGCACCCGAAAGCGGCCCCTCTAAGGACATGCTGTGCCCACCCGCCTCTCGCAGCGGCACGGCACAGCACGGCCCTGCCAGCTCCATGGCTGCTGATGGCTGCAGCGCCTGCAATGCACACCTCTCCACACCGTGGGTTGTGTCAGTGCTTTTTGCAGCACCACACTGGATAGAACAGCTGATTTAGAAAAGTGACAGGAGAAACTAGTTGTGATGCTGTAAATTAATTCCTATACAAGTAAAGCTACAAAAGCCTTCACAGACCACGCTGGCAAACACGCACCCGCTGCAGTAACACACTGCTGTCTGAGCGCTGACATCTCGGCTGCGGGGCACCCACCGGCCCCCCCTCCTCCAGGCAGCCTGCAATGCCCGGCTGCCACAGCCGTCTCCTCAGCCCAAACCCGCGCTGGGAGCCCGCAGGGCAAGCAGCCATCCCTGCGCCTGGGGGACGTGTGGGGGGAATGGCAGAGAGTGCCTTGAAGGTATCTGACAGCAGGGCTGGGGCACAGACAGCCAGGGCAGGAGAAACAAGAAGGGGCACTGAATCACTTTCACATCAGCCTCACTCTGTCAAATCTGCAGCCGAAAGGAGTTCTGCCGCTACCTCTTTTCCACGTTAAGAAGTATGTGGAAAATGATGTTTGCCCCTTCTCCTTGGGAGCAGAGGTTGCTGTTCAGGCAGTCGCTGCCATAGGCCCCACACGGCCGTGCAGGCACACCCAGGTGGAGCCGGCAGCCCCACAGCCCATCACAGCTCCAGCACTCTGCCCATCCTGCCCCACACCTCCACACAGCCCCTGCCAGGAAGGGACCCGACAGACTGGGGCAGCAGCTCCCCTCGGCCCCCCCCAGCACGGCCATGCCCGGCACTGCTTGCTCCAACCCACCACCCTCAGGAAAGCAGTACAGGTGGCAAAGACCAACAGAAATGCTCCCTGTACAGAAGTGACAAATGGACTAAGGAGACTGAAATCGTAAAGGACATAACATCCAGCTTCACTTCTTTACTTTTCTTCTTTTGTTGTTTCTGTTTTTTACAAGGAGGGTGGAAAAGACGAAATGCAAACAAAAGCCACAAGCAACTTCAGCTACTCTATCAATGGCAGCAACTGCACCAGCGATAACAGAATCAGACAGGTCATCTTCCCTCTGCTTTACACTCTCCTCTTCCTGGTGGGTCTCACTATGAACAGCCTGGCAATGTGGGTCTTCTTCAAAATATCAAGTAAATCCAATTTCATCATCTTCCTCAAGAATACTGTCATTTCTGACATCCTCATGATTCTGACTTTTCCATTTAAAATCCTCAGCGATGCACAGTTGGTACCGTGGGTGCTGAGAGGATTTGTGTGCCAGGTCAGCCAGGTCGTATTTTACTTCACCATGTACATCAGCATCTTGTTTCTCGGGCTGATAACCATCGATCGCTATCAGAAAGCCACCTCACCGTTCAGAACATCAACCACAAGGAGCCTCCTGGGTGCCAAGATCCTCTCCACGGCCATTTGGATACTGATGTTTATTCTTTCATTACCCAACATGATTCTAACAAACAAGAAAAAAACCCCTAAGAACGTAAAGAAGTGTGCTCTCTTGAAATCTGAGTTTGGCTTAGTCTGGCATGAAGCCGTAAACTACATCTGCCAACTCATCTTCTGGGTTAATTTAATAGTCATAGTTGTGTGCTACATACTTATAAGCAAAGAACTGTATAAGTCCTATCAGAGGACCAGATGCACGGGAAGACCATCCAGAAAGTCTGTAAATCTGAAGGTTTTTATCGTAATTGCAGTGTTCTTTATTTGTTTTGTGCCATTCCACTTTACCAGAATTCCCTACACTTTGAGCCAAACAAGAAATGTTTTTGACTGCTCTGCAATGAACACCTTGTTTTACTTAAAGGAGAGCACGCTGTGGCTGACATCGCTAAATGCTTGCCTAGATCCCTTCATTTACTTCTTCCTTTGCAAGTCGTTTCGAAAGTCCTTGCTAGGCATGCTGTGCAAGCACACCGCGCCGCCAGGACTCCGAGCACAGACAGCAGTACAGAATGAAAGAGACGACACTGAGGATACCCCGGTTTAGCACCAAGAACCACCCACACCCCTGCCTGGCCACGCATGTCCCCCTGGGGGCAGGGGGAGCAGAAGAATCCTGCTAAAGCCGACTGCAATTTCACCTGCACCTTCACAAATTGCCCTACATGTGAAACAGACCCTTGGAACCAACATCACCGGTCGCAGAAAGGACAGCAGTTAGAATAACTGCATACAACAAGAGCACCATCTGCCCACAGACCCCGTGTTTGACAGAGTTTCTAGGAAAAAGTTTGAATCTATAGTTGGATCTGCAAGAAAAAATTAAACCAGAGTCACAGAACACTACAGAACAGAAGATGAGCTGCAGAGATTTTGCAGAAACAGCTTAATTTGGGCCAGAGGAATGGGCTCCGTGACAACAAAGGAATGGATGTAAATAAACCCCACAACCGCGGCAGCTTTTCAGTACGGGAAGTTGCCGCTTAGCATGCAATCATCAGACAAACAGAAATGCAGCACATCTGTAGGTAAGCTATTTGCCTGTGCACGTTTTTGGTAACAGCATAATGTTTTGCTTACCTCAGTTTATGCTTGCAGTTCTTAACCCACTGAGCAAAAACCAGTAGTTGTACACGAGAGGAAATTACTCCACAGTCAGCCTTATCTTGACGCGACTGCAATCCTCAAATACTTCACCTTAGTGATAAAACATAACTTTCATAGAGAAAGATACCTTACATTTAAACGTGCACAAAGGCTTGATTTACAGAACATTCAGATCTTAGGGAAAGAAAGACTCAGGTAAAATCCTCGCTAATCATTAAGGACTGCTTTCTTGCACTAAACAATAATTATACCCACTTCTCTTCATTTGGAAAAGCGAGAACCAGCAGGCTGGAATTTTCAGGAACGATCATCATACGAACCATAAGCTGACGTGATGGATCAGGGCTCATTTTCCATCACTGCAAAACAGCTCCTGTTTAGAAACACGTGCCGCCATCACATTAGCGTGCAGACGGGCCACCCAATGTCCTGCCTACCCTTCTCTGACAGGGTACATTTGTACATTCCAGCATCAAAAACAGGGTGTTGTCATTTCCCCGGAACCAGCGTGCAGTCACTTCACTGCCTGCTTTCAGCACCCGCCTGGGGCCCGGGAGGGATGTGCAAGATTCCCAACACATTGCCCACATTTCCTGAACCTACGCATGGAGAGAAAGTGGCAGTTACCTGGCAGATGCCTCTCCCGATCAGCTGGAGCGTTCAAACAACAGGTACTGCAGCCTTCTGCGTACCACACAGATGTCACTGATGCTGTACACAGGCACACAGTACCTGTCTCTTCAGTTGGGAGCAGCGTCAAGATAGAGGAGAAAATATGGATGCTGCTGCCTTGGAAATCAGTACTAGAGTGGTGCAATGAACCGCCTCAGCTTTATGTAGTCCTGGTGCGTGACCAGAGTCAGGGCAGGCAGCTGGGGGCACATCAGGATGATGACAGCTGAAAGGCCACCTTCACCTCGGCCATCCTGGAGGCTCTGCCCTCTCTGCCCAACATTACTGTCAACATCCGCACGTGCATCTACAGCACAGTGTGGCCACTCCACACAAACAGAAGGCGTGCCTGTCTTCATAGACTTGGCCATTTTTTTCTTTATCAGTAGAGAAAGTAGTTCTTCCTGACAGAGACCAAAAGGAAGACAGAAAGGCAACAAAAAACATGATTAAGTAACTCAGGAGATACGTGAAAATGAGGAAGGAAACGAGATGCCACCACCAGCAGAAAAAGTCTCTTCTTTCTACACATTTCCTCGTTCTTATAACTTTGCTCCAGGCTCCTGTGCGCAGACGAACAGCAGATGGACTGGAGATAACCAGAGACCCTTCGTGAAACAGCTGCTGCCAGCTGTGCTCAGGTATTTGCACTCTCGCAGCGTTCCCGTGGCGTGGTGGGGCACTCGGGTGTCTGGTTTGCAGACGTGAGGCTGACGGCCAGCAGTGTGCATCTTATACTCAAAAACGTTAAAATCCGTGCTGAGAAAGGAAGAGTGGTGTGTGTTGGGTAAGAAATACCAGAATTCGCTATCCCAGAGGCACCTGGGAGGCTTTCTAACCACAACCATAAGATCTCTACTCCATGTCAGAATAAGTTTCCAAGTAAAGGCAAATGGATCTCCGGGCATTCTACTGTTATAACCTTTCAACTCTCCACTGCTCTGTAAACAACTTAACCTTCGACAAAGGTTTACATTTAATGTTGGTCGGTTTGTTTAACGTGTGTATGAGACATTTTGTGTGCTTTTGTAAAAACATGCTCATCTCTATGAGGAACGTGTCATCCTGAATACAAACTGTCGTGCTTTAAGTTGTCTCTCTCCTTTTTATCCAAGTCTGTTTTGAGAAATGGGAGACTTTGCAAACGAGAGCACCAGCAGTAACTCCAGCGGAGCGCCCACCTCCGCGCCATGCCAGCGCGACACTGCCGTGACCCACCTGCTCTTCCCAGTGCTCTACACGCTCGTCTTCCTGCTGGGACTCACACTGAACAGCCTGGCTATCTGGGCTTTCTTCCATATTCCAAGCACATCGACTTTCGTGGTCTACCTGAAAAACACCTTAGTAGCTGATTTTATAATGACTCTGATGCTTCCTCTGAAAATCCTCACAGACTCTGGCCTGGGACCGTGGCAGCTGAAGGCCTTCGTCTGTCGCTTTTCAGCTGTAATATTTTATGACACCATGTATATTAGCATAGTGCTCCTCGGTCTCATTGCTTTTGATAGGTTTCTCAAGATCGTGAGACCTTTCGGGAAGTTCTGGGTGCAACAGCTGAGCTCAGCAAAGATCCTCGTGGGTCTCGTCTGGCTCTTCTTCCTGGCTCTCTCTGTGCCAAACATGATCTTATCGAACAAGAAAGCAACACCGCAGTCGGTGAAGAAGTGTGCCTCGCTGAAGAGCTACCTTGGACTGAAATGGCACGAAGCTGTTAATTACATCTGCCAGTTTGTCTTCTGGACCGTTCTCATTCTTATGCTTCTATTTTATGTAATTATTGCCAAAAAGGTGTACGAGTCTTACTTGAAAACACGAAAGAAAGAAAGCAAAAAGAAACAAAGGGTCAAGGGGAAAGTATTCATCATTTTCACCGTGTTCTTCTTCTGCTTTGCCCCCTTCCATTTCAGCAGGGTTCCCTACACCCTGAGTCAAACGACGACCCAGATGGACTGCCGCCTGCAGAACCAGCTTTTTGTCGCCAAGGAGAGCACTCTTTGGCTGGCTGCCACAAACACCTGCATGGACCCTTTGATATACATGTTCTTGTGCAAACCATTCCTAGAGAAGATACTATGTGGGAAAGTAATCACGCTTCAGAGAACAGCTCACGTGAACCCGAGAACCGAACTGGACACAGGAACCTTGGCCATTGAATCTTGATTCTGCAGCTTCGTGCTCTGGAGTCTTTGCAAACCCGTAGAGAAATTAAGAAATTTGTTTGACTGCTGCTGTGAAAGCTAAAGGATGGTGGTGCTGTAATACTTAATAAAAAGGGCAGGCTGGATTTCCATAGTTGTGCTCACTCCTTAGCCACGCCAGGTGAAAAGCTACCCCTCAAACTGCCAGCTGATCTGACACGGCTCTTTCCCCAAGCTGTTCCCTTTCTCGTTGACACCCCATCAGTAATCAAAGCTGGGGAAGCCCAGCTGTGTTTGAGATGCGCCTGCCTGGCCGCAGTGCCGCTGCACTCACACCGCAGAGATGTGTATCGCTTCAGATCACTGATGACTTCACAGCTGTAACCACATCAATCTGAACTGCCTGCACCAATGAATGCGTAACACTGATCAGCTCGTAGCCCTGCACTGCTGCGCTGGCAACAAGAGCAGAGGCTTTTCTGATTTGGTCACTGAGTCACATCCACTCCACATAATACAAATGGTTGTCCATGAATTAACGTACCTTCATATCACATAAGAACAAGCTATGAAATAATTTCATCTGCTTTACACAAACAAAATTTCTTATTAATGCTTCACAGCTCAGTGGCTACAGCTACTTCTAACAATTTAGCTTTATTTGGAAACAAAACCCAGAAGATGTCACCCTGGCGCCAGGCTGGCTGGCAGGGCACAGGGCAGGGAGGAGGAACCGCACTTGGCAGAGGGAAGGAGGCCACGCTCCCCGTCCCTACCCACCTCTCACACAACTACCTTCCTGCTGCCTACCCGTTTCCTCACCCTTCCTCTCCACTCCCAAACAGAAGTTAGCAGAGGACACTGTGGCTCTGCAGTACCTCAGTCCCTGAGCAGCCGCCAAGGCTGGGCCAGCAGAGGCCCCAGGACTGCAAAGGGCAACTGCTCAGGTGACGTGTTGCTGCAGAAGCAGCCACAGAAAAGCACTACCACTTGCTCCCTTCGATCAGCCTTCCTGCTTACTGTAACCCCACCGCCACCCCTACTGTTCACTGTGCCCCCACCACGTCACACTGCACACTTGCTGCAGCACTCCCAACTGGTTACACCACAGGGAGCCCGGTACCGTGTCCAGATGTCCTGAGGAGCCCAGTGCCACACCAAGATGCACCAGGCCCTATTGCAAACTACCCTTCTTAGGTTCTCTTGCCAGTCTGGTGCCCACCTCACATGCCAGATGCTATGATTACCACTCAGTTGCTGGTTTTAGACTGTCTATTTACAGTAGCATAATGCATTCATACAGGTTGCTCCATACAGCTCGATTTTTTCGAAGCTGTCTTTAGATTATTGCATATAATTACATCCGCCTGTAGGACTCCCCGTCTCTACCACACAGCTAGATGCATCACTCAGCAATTTCAGCTCATTGCATCTCCTATGCTAGGCACGGTAGTGCTTTCTTTAATGCAACACTCGTTTACAACTGGAACCTGAACTAATCCCCAGCCAGCTTCCAATTGGTTCTGCACTGCTCTACAGATCAGTGTTTTCTCAAACTGTGCCCTCCCCCCAGGACTAAATACTATTCAGGAATTAACTTCTCTCTCCCCACACACGCGCGGTGTTTAAGAGGATTAATTTGGCTACTTCAGTTAAAATAAATATACCAAATTCTTAGCTGTTAAAACACTCACCGCTTTAGCAACTGCCTAAAGAAATGCACGTTTCTACTGCTCAGAACACAGCACTCCTATTAACACTGTGTGCACACTGCACTGACAGCACACAGACGCACACCAGCAGCCTATGCCTATGGGTGGGTGTAGCCACAAAATGGGCAGGGGTGCTCCTTAAGCACAGGGTGTGCCAGAGGTTCCAGAGGAGCCTGAGTCATCAGTTCTGCTGCAGCCTCTTGGGATGGTAGAGAGCAGCCAGTTACCAAGGTCTGCCATGGGGAAATGCCTGCTGACTGGGAGGACAGGACGCCTAGCTGATCCACTCTCAGGAGAAGCCCCCTAAATTCTAACAGCCTGACAGTTTTTAGATCCCTGCCTCTTCCTTTTTTGAGGCTCAAAAAATGGCGCAGTGCTATTTCATCTCTCACATGAGTAGGGCGAGCCCTGAGTCCCAGCTTGCCCCACTGCGAGCGGCCGACAGCAGCACAGCTCCAGGGCTGCTTGTGGGGCTCTGCAGAGCTCCTCAGTGCCATCCGGGAATCTGTCTCATTCCCACAACACTTACAGCATGCTCAGAACAGTCACTGTTTTTCCAAATCTGAATTTCCCCCAAGTTAACTTGGAAAGGTGCTGACACCCGTGCCCTGGAGCTACTGAGGTATTACAGCAGTTACACAGCGCAGAGCAAACCTGTGCCATCCTGACCTGGCACACACAGCCCATCATCGCCGTGATGCAGCACTGAGGCTTTTTCTTTCCACAGCCAAGTTCGCATTTGCTTGGCTTGTCTGCAGTCCAGACAAGAAGCCCCACACAGCCTGGAAGCGGGAAGGCTGTGCTGGCAGCAGGCCTTGGACCTGTTTGGACAGATGAGCCTACAGCAGGCTCCAGGCCCTGGTTTCCCATGAAAACTACTGACACTCATTCTAAACATTTCACAGGTGGTTGGGTTCCAGAAGGGGAACCACAGGGCACCAGGAAGACAAGTTTTGTAGGAAACCCATCTTATTTGAGTACACAAAGGCTAGCGTGTAGTTCTTTTTATTTATTATTTTACTTGCTTCTACAAAAACCACTGCCAAAGATGCCTACAATTTAGCCCTCCAGATTTTGCATCAGAGGGAGAGGAAGCTCATTCCTGGAAGCTCATTCCTGAACATCTCAGGACAAATTCTGCACTTCACACATGTCCTGACTGCCCAGCACCAATATAAACCCCTCCACCAGCATTTCTATAACCTGGTATTGAGAAAGCTCGTGGTACACAGCATACTTCAGTTCACTCGGAATATAGAAAGACAATCTGCATTGTGAATAAGAGCTGGGAAGCCAAGCCCAGCAACCAAGGGTACTCCCTGTATGACTGTTCATGAGCAAGCAGGGCCAGCAGGTTGCACGTGAAGACTGCAGGCTCTCAAATTGATTTCTGGCCCCAGAAGAGATCATCGGCCAGAGGTGCAGCTGGAGGGACCTACCGCGCAGCACAAGGATGGAGAAAGAAACGAGCTTTCTAA
>PPHD01008994.1:0-21148 GCA_002909625.1 Bambusicola thoracicus | reverse complement strand
CTGGACAAAGTTGTCTTGCTCCCTTAATAACATCGAAAGCCTTGGGAAACCAGTGATGACCAGTTTTCCTCTGGAGTTAACAGGCAGTCTGAGAAGGCAGAAAACTCACTGTAGAATAAGTGATGATTTTTAACAGCTGTTAAGATTTCATGGCTTTTTAGTCTTCCATCCCCATCCCATTCATCCATTTCAAGGAGCTCCTCATTAACTGCAACACCTACTCTTTTCAAGCCACAGCATAAAGCAAGAGCTACAACTCTAATAGTTCTAAATGGTAAGGGACTCCAGCAGAATTCAGTTCCATTTTCTCCAGATACTGCTTTTTTCGCCCTAAGAGAGAGGTTTAGGTTTATCCTATATGTAAATAGATACCATTAAAAATGAAAAGGGCATGCCACTAGAACAGGCCTTACATGGTGCTGAAAATCTCCTTCAGTGTTACACTGTGGGCAGATCTACAGAAGGTGATTACCTGGATTCTCTCATAATCATAGATACTACTGATTTGCTTCACCGGAAATTATTAGTAATAACTGATATTCCAGCTCACATGAGTTTCTTCCTGGCTTGCTTTAACATTTGCCAGGCAACTTCCAGACTAGAGTGCTACGTTACGACATCCAGCTCTGCCCAGCAATGCTCAGAGGCACCTAACAGAATATCGGAGACTGTACCTGCTATTCCAGCACAAACTGGAGAATAAGCCAAACGTAGACTTTGCCACGAGATAAAACATCTGTCCGTTAACTTCATATGGTAATGACATGAAAATCAGTACCTTCAGAATTAGGCACGATGCCTGTTAGCCTCACAAGGGCTCACAAGGCATGTGCACACAGCCTTCGGGAAGAAAAAGCAACAGGTCAGAAACTGCTGTGCAAAAATACTTCAGACACAGGGAGTAGCTGCAGTGACAGATGTTTAGTCAACAGAGGCTACTCTGAGCACTTACTGACAGATCTGAAGGACTGAGCTGTGAATGTCACAAACTGCATAACACTGTTGTGTTGCTCCCAGCTGATACACCGCTCCTCTTTACTATTATTTTCACCATACTTCGCCACACTTAGAATGTGATCATCAAGCTGGCTCTTGAATTCTGTTCTCAGACTCAATTCTGATGCAATAAGAAACTCAACCCCAACTGCTACTCTGCACCACGTTCATAGTCAGCAACCCTCTGCAGAGACTGATGTTCCAGAACAATTGTATTGTTCTAGACTATCAGGATAGAACGCTTTAATGCTGACAAAGAGTTTCTTCTAACAGTAGGTTTGTAAAAACCAACTAAAATTTGTATTCATTCGCCTGCATTACTTCCTGGAAAAGCTCTTTTCCGAGAAGCAACGTGCTATGATTAATTGCAGGGATTTTTAAAATTAAACTATTTGAATATTTAAAAGACATTATATTATTTCTTCTAATATTGCAATATCCGTATTATGATAATGTACATTTAAATTTAAAAATCAGCTACGTGGTCAGTAAATTCGTAATACTCGGTATGACTGTGATTATTTTAGATGTATAAATAAAATTATGAATGTTCACTCTCCTCTGGTGAGAACTGGAATTTGTGCCAGGCACGGGGGAAGGTCACTCATTTTCCCCCGGACAGTGATCAAAATCTACAGCTGGCAATGCCTTGTGGACAAAGAATAAGCAGAGTTTACATCAAAAGTCAGTAAAATAAGGATTTTGTCTTTCTGAGAACGAAAGGGAAAATGAAATAAAAGATAAAGCAGGAAGTGAAATTGAGAGGATCGGAACGTCATGTCAAGTTTCATTGAAAATATACTCTACTCATAAGGAAATGCATACAGATACACGTTGTACCTCTTTATCAGCTTGATGGATTTGAACGCCTCATCCATGTCCCCAGCAGTCAGATAGAAGCTGAAGTTCAGCATGGCATCCTGGGTAGCCTTATCACAGTCTCCTAATCCAATGAAATCTCTCATGGGTTGTCTGGAAGCCATCTGCAAGACCTTTGAGTCTGACTCCGCTTGTCCTTTCCCAGTTTCCCCTGGCTAAAATGAGCACATTATCATTTAGGTATCAAGGAGGATGAAACTTCACTCCTTTCAGTGTCTAAACCTTCTGGTCACTGAAAACCACCCCAAAGGAATTTAACTACTGTTCAGACAAAGAATAATAATCAAGTCAATCGTCAATATCATGTTATCTGTCCAGAGTATAATACGGTGATTTTCATAACCCAATAGCAGAAAATCACCTGAGTCATGAACAACACCAAATTTCACATATACCCTATAGCGACCTTATCGTAGACAGGGGAGAAAAGTATTAGGAGTGGCAGAAGCTATTGCAATGTAGTATTTTAAATATACTATTTTAAAAATTCTTAGGTCCAGTAGAAGGTAAACCAAAAGCACGTATTGGCCAGGGGCACCTCCAGGGATGGGCAGCCACAGCTCCGAGCGTTTCACCGCCATCTGACTGAAGGATTTCCTCTTCACATCTCACCTAAAACCTCTCTTTTAGTTTAAAACTGTTCCCCCTTGTCCTATCATTATCAGACTATCACCATCAGCTGTTGTATCAACTGGATTTGTTGTACTTAAAGCAGCCTGCTCATATAGTACAACACGGTTCCAAAATGAATTACTGCATAACGATTTAGTCAGCAAGAGGCATGTAATCCTACTGAAGGAAGAAAATGCAACCAAGAGAAAAGCAGACACTGAAGCGGAGCTCAATATTACAGCTACAGATACTTACAGGTTTATAGACAAACTCCCTCCAAAAAATTAACTAATGGCAGCAATAATCCACACAGATGGGGAGAGAAAAAACAAGAGATGCAGTGTCAAAGTAAAACAGCACAAGTCACGATGAGGGAAGTGTTAACAGAGTGGAAAATGAGCAAATCTTTGACGTTTCAAACTGATGGGAAAGGGAAAATAAGAGCAGCTCTAACAGCTAAAGACATTTAAAGTAGAAAAATATCTAGGTAAAAGTCTCCTTGTTTAAATTAACCCAGCATCTTAAGTCAGGTTCACAGAATCATGCTGGTCTGTTATTCAGAAGAAAATCGTGGGATTAGAAGTCACATTACGTTCCTAAAATGCCGTGGTAGAATAAACAAAATAGGTTCCCCTACAAGAAGGCTGCAGGATATTTCATTATAACCACAGATCTAAACTAAGATACTCATATCAGAGTATCCCAATCTGTAGAGAATAGGCTTAACTTTCTCCAGTACACATGGCATTAAGATACAGACAATTTTGTGTTCGTGGTTGAGTTTCCAAGATGTTACAGCATGCATTTCTAGTGCTTGCAGCAAGTATGCAGCGTTAGTGCAAAGTGAGCATTCTCACTCTTTGCTGTTGTGTGGGAAGTAAGCTCCATTCCGACAGGAAGCGGGCTGCTGCTGCTGCTGAAGCTAGCAGGAACTGTCCGCTGCTATGGGATGTGCAAGCCTGACACACACCTCCAATGCAAAAGAATGGTGACTACATAACAATGGGGTTTTGTTGTTTTTGAACGCCTCCTTAGTTGCAATGCCTGATAACCACTCCTGTGTCTGTACATTACATTCAATTCACATGATGAGTCAATAACCACAACGTTGTCAAGTACACCCACATTAGAATTAACTTCAAGTCACTGTTACAACTGCCATTGGATGTGCACTACCTACTGCAGGCTCAGTTTGGTGACATTTGAACCCTAGTGAATGAAAATTCTGAACCTATGGGAGATGGAAGGAATTGTGACAGAAGCCCTCACCTTTTTTGCAAAGTAATAATGTGGTACATCAATACCCAGAAGAACCTCATACAGTGACGGCAGTGGGAAGCTGTCCTGAAGCAAAAGGCCGTGTTCTTCAGTGCTGAAGAATGACACGACCCACACATCCAGCTGGAAAAGAAAGTCGAGAATTGTTTTGTTTTTATGATGCAATATCCTCCTCTCGTTTTGTTTGTATTTTCCATACTCGGTTGGCAAAACCTCCTCTCCAAAATAATGACATCCATTCACCCACATGCGCACACACCTGCTGGAAAGAGCAGAGCCACACACTTCCTCCCTCCAGTAAGCTGCCAAAGATTCACTCTGCATTTCAGACTGTTCCTATTGCAAAGGGCCCTCGACCTCTGCATCTCAGGAACTAACTTCATCAGTCATAAAAAGAGAAGCCCCAAGCCACAGACTGATGTTCTACAGGTCTGTCAGATACTCTCATTTCCAGCATTCTTTAAACACAGCATTATTTCTGGTCCAATTTCAGCTGTTCACTGCCTTGAGTTCCCACGGAATATACCAACCATTTAAACACAGTTTGTGTAATGGCTGACTTACTTATTCCAGTCAAAATACAAGCATTTATTTCCAACTGAAGTTTATCAGACTTCTCATTTCCTAAACAGTCACCATAGCAAAAACTTCCATGGAGTAAGGGCCAAAAATCCACCTGCACTCCTTTCACAGCCCTTTCTTTTTCAACTTCACGTAGAAATATTTTTGCTTCTTTACATAAGGAATATTAGTTGAAGTGTTCTTTTTTTTTGCTGGAAGATCCTAACAAGGTATTTTGAGCCTCCCTATTCCATTCTTCATAGCATCACTCTCTATGTTGATCTTCCCAGAACCTTTTTTACAGTCAGTTCAAAAGAAACAAAGCTTTCCATCTCTAAATGGAAAAGGTTTAACTAAAATGATGCACAAATCAGAACAGTAATTGAACGTGGACTTCTTAAATTAAAGGAATATTTATGAAGACATTGTTTTCTACAGACAGATTTTTAAGGGCCACTGCAAGCACGTGAGCAGGTTAAGCAGGGAACAGTTGTTGGCCTGATGAAAGCTCTTTGCTTAGATTGTTTCTGATCAATAAAAACTTCCGATTTTTCTACAAGATAATGCAAACAACTGCTTCTACAGGTTAAAAAGAAGTACCAATGATTTACTGCTCGGACAGGGAAAACATCACATAGAGCAAAGAGAAACAAAAAACCCCATACCGTGCTCTCAGTCTGGTTGTTCTTCTGACCTGGGGACCGTACACCTGTTTCAGGAATTGTTTCACATACAAAAAGTCTTGGTTCACTGCAGTCCCAGAAATGGCAAACAGGGATGTGATTGTGCAGCTCTGGATGCTCCACAACAGGCCTACCAAAACCAAGAAACATTGAATCATAGAACCGCTGAGGCTGGAAAAGACCTCCAAGATCCTCCAGCGTAGATTATTTTCTAACGAGTTTACTAATTTTGATTTCAGGATGCTCTATAAAATGAAGCACTGATAAATGAATCACTCGTGCAGACACCACCGCTCACAAGTCAGCGAAGCTGTAATACTAGTTTGTAGTGGCCTCTTATGGGCTGCACAAGACACTACACTTGAAAACAGCTTTCATTACTCCCATTTGCCTAACCGACAAGACCAAATTTGCATTGGGTTGTTTGCTCTACTTTGCAGCACTGAAAATCACACCACAATTTTTTTTGCCCATAATATCTAGTTTTTGAAAAGGTCTAAATCACCTTCTATTATAAGGCTGTTCTTTCTTAAGAAAAATTCATTAAGAAAAATCATTGTAAAAGCAAATAGAAATTTCTACCCTAATGTTCCACTGTATTAGAAAACCAAGTTGACTGTATTTTGCCTCATTGCTGCAAGGCTTTGTAATGTGCTGTGGTGTTTTCACACTGATAGGTAACTCAGCTCCATCACACCACTCTTTATCTCTTCCTTCTCAAAAGGTTAGGGGGGGAAAATGAAGAAAAAAGCTCATGTGGTGAAAAAAAAGACAGGGAGATCGCTCATCTGTTACCACCATTGGCCAAAGGCTCAGCATAAGGGAGATTAATGTAGTTTATTGCCTACTAATAGCAGCTTAGAGCAGGGAAGCAAAATCAAACTAAAAATACCTTCCATCTTCATCCACCCTCTTCTACCTCCTTCCCCTGAGCTTTGCAGTCAGTCCATAACGCTTTGTTTCATCTCTGCTGCTCCTTCCTCCTTGCCCTCTTTACCCTGCTCCAGCATGAGGTCCCTCCCTGGGATACTGTCCTTCCCAAACTGATCCTATGTGGGCTTCCTTTGGCAAGGAATGCCCTTCACTCAGCTGCAGGTTGTCTGAAGAACCATCACCTCTCCTCATTATTTTAAGCTTGCTTTACATAGCTTTATTTGATACTCCCTAGTTAATGGATTGGGAGAGTCAGGGATGCAGGTTGATTGGCTGCTAATACACCAGTTTAGTCAAACTAAACTTGTGAGTGCCAAACTGGTCTCTACCATCTTCGATAGGTCTTGGAGAATGAGAGAGGTGCCTGAAGACTGGAGAGTATCCAGTGTCACTCCCGTCTTCAAGAAGGGCAAGAAGGAGCATCTGGGAAATTACAGGCCAGTCACCCTCACGTTCTTCCCTGGAAAGGTGATGGAGCAACTTGTTCTGGGTGACATGTTCAATATCTTCATCAACAACCTGGATGAAGGGATAGAATCCACCCTCAGGACATTTGCTGATGATACAAAGCTGAAAGGAGTGGCTGACACACCAAGACCTGGATGAAACTACACCTGGAATACTGCATCCAGATCCACATTCCTCAGCTCAGAAAAGACAGGGATCTCCTAGAGAGTCCAGCGGAGGGTGACAAAGATGATTAGGGGTGTGGAGCATCTTCTGTACAAAGAAAGGCTGAGATACCTGGGACTCCTCAGTCTGGAGAAGTCTGAGGTGGGATCTCATCACGTTATAAATATTCAAAGTGCAGAAGTCAAGTCGATGGGGCAAGACTCTTTTCAGTGGTGTGCAGCAATGGAAGAAGTGGCAATGGACAAAAACCGGAACACAAAGTTCCATACAAACACAAGGAAGATCGTTTCTTACAATGAGAGCAACAGAGCCCTGGAACAAGCAGTGAAGGGAGGTTGTAGAGTCTCCTTCACCAGAGATATTGAAGACCTATCTGGATATTTTTCCGTGTGACTTTACTGTAAGGACCCTGCTTTAGTAGGGGAGCTGGATTTGATAATCTTCAGAGGTCCCTTCCCACCCCTACAAGTCTGTGATTCTTGAGAAAACAATTTAAATGGCATAAACTCCGACACAGAGTACTGCCAGTATCAAGATGTTGCTCGCCTTCATAGGGCAGATTATCTTAAAGCCTCAAGTAATAATTCTCAGAATTGTTACTTACCTGTCAATACCATGCCCAGAAGAAAGCTTTTCCCTACCAATTCCTTGTTCAGCTTTGAAATCAAAGAGTGTAACTCTGTCCGTTTCAACATCATAGAAGCAAATCTTGGAATCAGTACTCCCATTTGCCTATAAGAAGGCAAAAAATATTGCTGAAGCACGCAGTTAAAGAAAAAGGCTGAAAGTTTGGATAGTATGTTTATCTCATCTGATTCATATTCTTACAGTTTTGTGGACTTGTAATCATACAAGGACATTCTTTGGAAGGAGTATCAGAAAATTACTTGCTGTTCTTCTAGCAAGTTTGCTTTGGATTGCTTTGAAATGCTACAGAACAGCTTTTGTGCTGAACTACTGCTTTCATTGCTGGTTCTCAGCAAACGTACAAACCCTTAACACAGCTTATCTGAAGCATTTAGCCACACGCCTGGATGTGCACTTTGCAGTCCCAATACAGCGCACAGAAGTTGAAGGTTTATTTCTGTGAAGTTAATCTTTCATCTTCAGTAATCACCTTGACCTGTACACCAGTCTATGAACTGGCGTTGAGGCCACAGGGTGCTAAATGAAGTTTTGCCTCACCTTGCTAACAAGGATGCTGACTTTATTGCCGTTAGCATTGCACTTGACAGATGCAATGTTTCCAAGGCCAGGAAACAGCTCGGAGAAATTCTTGCTATTGCAGTGCACTTTTGCCTCTCTGTGAAATGGAACAGACTCGAGTCATATAGTGGCAAGCGTGTGACAACAGCCATTGGCCAAAACTTTTTTCTAGTTAAAAAATACCCACAAAACTTAAAACCAACACCAACAAATTCTTTCCACCTCCCATGACCACTGGCCCAGACTCTTGCTTCTCCTGCTGTGACCTGCCTTTCTTATGGAGCTTAAGGAAAGAAAGGCTCATTCCTCAATGAGTTAGCAAGAACAAGCTTCCATGCTTCTACGGGAATCCAAGAAGAGCATCCTACCAGGATTTTAAACTCAGAGGAATGCATTTTGCTATATAAGTTGAACAGTGCTGTAATGTTGAATACAGCCTTTCACTGAAGTTCTGCATATGGAAAAAACACACTCTGGGACAAAAGTAAAGAAACATCACTGGGGAGTGGGGGTTGCATTTATGCCATACCAGTCATGTTCCAACTGTACACAAGTTCCCAAAGACTGCCTCATCTCTAAAGAATCTCATCACTTCTACAGATACAAACCAGTAATTATTCAGCAGAGGACAAACCTCATCAATCTAAAGAATGTGACAGAAAGAAGTGGCAGTAACTCAGACCCATAATATGATTCCATGCAAGAAATCTTTGATTCTGTAAAAGTGACATTCTTGGGTTACATGTTTGGATCTCTCATTTATTTTAAGTCAACAATATTAGCTTTCAAATTAAGGTATGCTATGCTGTCAGCATTTGAGAAGGGGTATCAGGGGCATTATCATTGTTAGCCATGAAAATTTAACATGGTATGGAGGAGTTCAGCTAGCTGCTTTCACTACCAACAATCATAACCAATCTAATACTTGTGCTGATTACAGCTTGCCCACAACCAACAACCTTCAAATTGTGTCCTACGTAGTATTTATGCAACCTCAGTTTAGCAGTTCTCTGGTCACAGTACGTGAGAACAAAGTTTACTTTACTCTTAAATATAATTTGGAAAAAGCTCATCATTAGCAAATAACTTTTTGAATTGAACGTTGTGTCAGGCACATCTTTTACATGCCAGAGCAGTTTGTCAGAATGGGAACGCAGTATAAGTTGAACAAAATTAAATACACCTCTCACTTAACCTAAGCAGGAGAAAGTATAGCATCCACAACTCACTTCCTTCATGGATTTACTGGATCCAAGTTTGTTGGTTTATGAGAAGCTGTGTCTTTTTGTCAGCTTTTCTGAGACTGTCAGCAGAAATAATCATAGAAATCATACAAATCTTAGAGCTGGAAGGGGCCTCTGAAGGCCATCTAGTCCAAATCCCTGCAATGCACACTGACACCACAGCTGGATCAGGTTGCCCAGGGTCTGATCCAGCCTGGCCTTGAACGTCTCCAGGGATGGGGCATCAACCACATCATGGGGCACCCTGTTCCTGTGTCTCACCACCCTCACTCTAAAACACTTTTTCCTTTTATCCAATCTAAATCTCCCCTCTTTGAGCTTGAAATGATATCTTCTTATTCTATCACCACAGACCCTACTGAAGTGTCTGTCTCCTTCTTTCCTGTAGCTCCCCTTTAGATATTGATGGGCCGCTCTCAGGTCACCTCAAGGTTTTCTCTTCTCCAGACTGGACATCTTCCATAAGTTCTCCATCCTCTTGAAGTTACTCCATTATTTGTTCCATGACTTACCTCATCGTTCTGTGATTCTGCGTCTCTTCCCTTGCTTCAGAAATGCCATCAGTTCATACAGACTGCACGTATCGTCTTGAGATTCAAAGAGGTTATCGCTTTTCAAAGGATCTAAGTCAGCTAAAGACTTCCCACCCCACACACCCCAAATGAACAGGTTGTTTTTAAAGGCTTGTTCATACCTGCGAGAGAGATCAAAGATTTTAAAGTGAGCCAAATCAGTTCCCACAGCCAGGAAGTTTCCACAGACATCCAAGAGGCACGGATTCCCCTCTGCTTCAGAAAACACCAGAAGCTGTTTAACTGTTCCCTGAGAAGAAAGGGATAACACCAGGTTTGAACGTTTAACCAGGAGTTTAACTAGGAAGGATTTTATTTCATCACTAAGCTAGCCAATGAATCTCTGTATTAGACAGATCACCATCAGCAAAATGAGAGAAACTTCTCTTTACATACACTCCAAAAGGTCTCACAGTCTGCTTCAGGTTGAAAACGAGATATGTAGTCTCCAAAAGGGTTTAAATTTTTCTTTTTTTTCCCTTTGATAATACAACTTTTTCCATTAAAGAAGGATGCATGAATACAGCTCCCTAAACGTTCATTAATATGAAGGTGGAAAAATAAATAATGCCTACATATAAATGAAATCGTTCCTTAATCTGATAAAGCCTCCCTTTTCTTGAATATTAAATAGAATTATACATCAGAACCATAAGGATTATATTTCTCCTTTTGGTTATGATTGACAAGGAGAGGTGCAAAGCTTAAGCAAGACTCCATAGGAACACACAATATACAGGGGGTATTTTCATGCTCTCAAAATACACTCTATTTTCTATTAGTAATATGTATTCATATGCTAGTGATTTAGATCCTCATAAGCAGTCTGGTCCTGAACGAACTCTGCTTTCTATTATAGATACTTACTAGTGTTAGCTGAAGTGTAGGAGCTGTTAAATGTGACAGACCAAAGAACTCAAAATGTAAAAGAACTCAACAGGTTTTCCTATGACAAACGCACAGTCAACAGGTTTACACAACCTCCTTTTATCTTTTAAACTGCAAAATCAGTCTCTGAAAAACAGTGAGGTGTATTCCTTGCTCTGTGCTTTCATCAGCTCTTACCTGCCAGGTACGGACTTGGACCCGATGAGGCTCAACTGTGTACAGATTTTCTCCATGCATCGACAGAACTGGAGAGTCACAAAGAAAAGAGCCTGGAACAATCACAATAAATCATTACAATAAGCAGTTGGCTGGGACTTGTGTGTGTGTGTGTGTGTGTCTGTGTGTGTGTTTTGGTGTTTTAAAAAGACTTAAAGGAAATGACTTCTCCCATCTTGCATCAACTGCGTTTTACAACCCATGTCTGCGACTGGTTCCCAAACTGCCTGGTGTTCTGGTCTTCCTCCAATCTGACACTACAATGAAAGCTGGGACTCCTTTTGTGAACAGGCTTTTTGTGCATTCTGCCCATGAAAACAAGTGGGAGAGGATGGGGAAGGTGCTGAAATGGGTAATGACAAAGAAAACAAGTAGTGCAGTATGAAGTTCTGTCAAGGGAATTCACACCTTCCCTCACTGAACTACAACTGAAAAGAGGAACATCTGTCAGAAAAGAGTGGTTTTAAAATAGTTTCATTGTTGGGAACTTGGTCATTAAAATACAAAGCCTGAACTGTCCCCTGAGACTCTGGATAGAATTAATGGAATTTTGCATATCCTGTTTCTCAAGGAATGAATATTCAGGGAGAATTCATCACAGAATAAACTCATTTACCTTACCCAGCTGTACACACAGCAGTGTATGAAACAGCTTTTCCCGACAGCTGACACTAGAACCCACTCCTTCCCTGTTCCTGTGCAAGTGCTACGCAAACATGACTTGCAAATGACACTAGGCTGTGTGGTGCACTCACACACAGGAGGGAAGGGATGCATCCAGAGGGACATGGACAAGCTTTAGAGGTGGGCACGTGCAAACATCACAGAGTTCAACAAGGCCAAATGCAAGATCCTGCATCTGAGTTGGGGCAATCCCAAGCACAAAAACAGACTGGGCAGAGAATGGACTGAGAGCAGGTCTGAGGAGAAGAACTTGGGGGTATGAGCTGGCTAAGGCATTTTAATCAAAGACCTTATTTGTGACTCATACAAGAATACCAGCATATTCTGAGGTCAATAAATATGGTATATCCCAGCACATTTAGTGAAATAAGCATAGATCTAGGAGCCGGTATTCGAGTTCTGGTTTTGCTGATGACTTGTCTAACTACTGACCCATAGTTTTATAATATAACCTTTCCGTTCTACAGTGTGGGGATATGAAGTCTAATTAGCATTCATAAGTGCAAAGTGAAAAAATATTATTATGACAGTTAACATGAATGAAGAGAATGTACCTCTTCATTCATTTTGGACCAAATAAGGGCAACAAGGCTTGTGAAGGGCTTGAAGAAGGAGCAACTGAAGGGGCTGGGGCTGTTTAGTGTGGGGCAAAGGAGGCTGAGGAGACACCTTATTGCTCTCTTCCAATACCTGAAAGGTGCCTACAGCGAGAGCGGGGCTGGTCTCTTCTCACTGGTGACAGGATGAGGGGAAACGGCCTCAAGTTGTGCCAGGGGATGTTTCGGTTGGGTATCAGGAAGAACTTCTTTACAGAAAGGGTTGTTAAGCACTGGAATGGGCTGCCCATGGAGGTGGTTGAGTCACCATCCCTGAATGCATATAAAATTTGTATGGATGTGGTGCTCAGGGACATGACTGAGTGGAGGGTTGTTAGAATTAGGGTAGTATGGCCGCGTTGCGGTTGGACTCGAAGACCTTTAAGGTCTTTTCCAACCTGAGTAATTCTATGATTCTACGGTTCTATGATCCAGGAACGCAAACACTTTGACTCTGAACAATTAGCTCACTGCTGTTTTCCAAATCCTACCTGCATTTCTTAAGGTATCCTCTGAGCACTCAAAGACAGTAACTTGCTTCCCATTCCAGAACACTACAGCATCCTAGAAAAATTAAAAAGACAATGCACTCAGTTTCGTCTGGGCTCATGCAGTAATTTCTGCAGAAACACTGAGATTTTCCACACAACTGCCACCTCTTACTTGTTCCCCTGTATATTAGGTTGGAAGGATTCGTAACTGAAAAAAACTGAAGTCAGTATCCAGAGAACTCCCAAGTCAGTGCACCACCTGAAAACCAGCACAATATGATCACTCTAAGCCATAAGAGTACTTCTATTATACAAATGGAATAGCAAAGAATTCTATTAAGGATATATCCAGTCTCTATACTCCTAGCTAGGCAAACAACAGAGCAAATAAACAAAAAGATCAACGTGACCTTAGTAGCGAAGACTCCATTCACAGTCATATCAACATGAAGATTGTGTGTGGTTCCTGTGCTGAAGAAGGTCACATTAAACAGGCTGGGAGACACCTGCACAGCAGCCACTTGCTGATTATAGTGATATGACATGGCCTGCTCACTGAGGATGACCACAGAGCTGATGTTGTTCACTGCCAGGAGGTTTTTTCGGGAGCCCCACTGCGTATGGGAGCAAGAAAAGAAAGCACAGTGAGTAATTCCATCTAAGATCTCAACAGTCACAACAGCATCCCAAGAGAGATGAGAAGGGTTAGGATGGAATAAACACTTTGTGTCTATACGTACATATACTCAAGCACACGTACATGGCATGAAGTCCAACTACAGCCAATAACTAGGAACTATGAGATGAAAATATCACATTTGTTACCCAGCTGCTCAGACTCAGTTTAAGTAAAGGAACTGTTTTTTGTATTAAAATCACTTTTCTTCTTAAGATATTATTATACCACCTCATATTTATATTTAAGAGAATTACACTTAAAGGGGTTAATAACTCTTTGATTTGTTGCACATGCAATATCTTATTTGATCTCCTCATTCTTTTCTGCAGTTCTGAGAGCCCTCTCAGTGAAAGCAGTTCACATTCCTCAACAAACAGTGCTACGTCACACACTAAGTGATCCAAGAAAACTTCTGCAAGGGATTCTTCAGGGAAAAGGAGGAAGTTTTTCCAGCTAACTTTTTAAATGAGTGTTTGGAAGGTGAATCTTTCCCTTTTTGTTTCAGGATTGAGAAAGAGCACTCCTACAGAGCAGAGCAGTTCTAAAATTGAGGTTACACTTGAAAAATTCGCAGACCAATAAGATGTGCTTCTGAGATGGTCTGCCAGGACAGGTTTTAACATGCAGCTGATTGATTACTTCTGGATCAAGGAGAAAGTAATACACCTTTTTTCAATCCATCTTTCCATACTCACAGTTAAACAGCCGCATCTGACACCTTTCATGTTTATTCCTATCACAACATGATTATTTCCAGAAAGCACTGGGGCAACCAGTTGACTATCCAAGAGCTCTTCTTCCATAAGATGTTAAACGTTTTCAGTCTGGAGCCTATAACCACATGCATAGTGCAGGGTAGTGGTGCTCCGCCTGAACTCCAACACTACTGATAACATTCCCTGATAAGCAAGTTACACCATTCATTGCACAGGTTTGGAATAGGAGCTGCCTTCATGGCTGGGCCGGGCACACACAAAGGTTGAGGGCCAGGGGAGGAGGCTCCTGTGTTAGTAGTTGGTTCCTGTGCTTGTGTTGCTGCTTTGTTCATTTGTTTTAAAACCACTAGAGACAGATTAGCAAACCAACATTTTCTGACAAAAGCAGACAAAACAGCATTTTATGTATAAACGTATAGTGTGTCCTTCTGGGGGCATCACTTTTCACCTGAAAAAATATTCAGATGGAAATATATATTTATTATTTAGCTCCCAGTGAAAGCAAACTTTACACTGAGACAGTGACCAAAGGAAAAAACCAACCTAGAAAATAATTTAAATTAGATTTTTTTACATGCTATGTTAATACATTTGAATGAATTTTGGATATTAAGAAAAGGTTTTTCAACAGAGGGTGGTCAGGCATGAAACAGGCTCTCCAGGGCAGTGGGCGCTGCCTTACACTGCACTCAGACACACAGCTGAGGTTTGGATGTCGCTGTGCCATGGGTTGGATTGAGGATCCCTGGGGTCCCCTCCAACTCGGGATATTCTACAGTTCTGTGAAATGTGACATTTCTGCCAATCTGTCTTGTCCAGAAAATAATTTCAGGGTGTTGAATCCAAAGAGTTAACCAGTGAGAAATACGAAGGAGAGATGTTTGGATTTAAGGATGCTGCAACTCCCAGTTCTGCCAGGGAGAGAGATCTACAAGGGCTGCTCCAAAAGCAATGCCTCCTATTTCATTATGTTGGCCCACGATGTCAGAGGTTGGGATGGCAGTAGAGGTTGAACCTTTCCACCCATATTCCATTACATTTTGTTGCTGTGTGACAGACGGCAGCAGAGGGGCAGTCTGACAACATGATGTCTGACATGGATGTACATATGAAGCAAATGTGCCATTGAACTTCATGAGGGAAAAAAATGACAACCACTGACATTTGACACTGCTGAACATTTAAGGAGACTAAACTGGATGTGAGCACGGTGAGGTGGTGCGTGATGCATTTCAGCAGTGGTGACAGTGGGGTACCTCCACTGGTACAGATTTGTGGAAGCGCAGCATGCAGCTCTTGTTCATTGCTGGCAAAGATGCAAAGTTAATGGTGGTGACTACACTGGAAAATAGTGTTTTGTAGCTGAGAATTCACTCTATCAAACAGTGTTACAGTGCTCTTTGTATCTGTTGTGGTTTCCATGGAAACAAATAGGAGGCATTACTTTTGGAGCAATGAATTTGCATTTCAGTGCATATTGCTGGGCATTTCATCCCTGTCTGTAACACAATAGCTACAAGCAGTTAATATTGTGGCTCGTTTCAGTTTTGAAAGTCACTTTATTCAAGGGTTTTCATCCTTCAGGATGCTGACTGATCTCTCTGGCAGCGTGTGCATCTGTAGATTAGCAGTCAGAGTTGTCTATTTCACAAAGATGGTATAAACAACTGATGCTTCTGAAGTCTTAATAAAATGCAGGAATGCTCCTTCTTGCCTTACCTTTATCTGAGTGATATTTCCTTCAAGTTCTGTAGATGCCTGGAGTTTCCACTTCTCTTTGCCCTCCAAAGCCCCTGTGCTCTGACTGGATACTGACGTATTCCTCCACATTGCCACTCTCCCTTTGTTAGTACCAGCTGCTAGGAGACCTGCCATTCACAGACATTTTACACACTTCCTATCTTATCAAGCTTCAGAAAAGCAAACATGACACAAAGCAGTAGGCAGCCTAGCTGTGGTTCTGAGGCACTGGGAAGCCTTATTCTAGCACAGTTTGTTTCTTTGCCCTCCTGCAAACCAGCATTCTAGCCCTGTACTGGAGAACCTTTCAGGAAAAAAAAGTGGAAAAAGTTCTTTTTGAGAATCAGTGGCTGTTTTCTAAGTACCAGATGAAGTTATCTTTTAAACACATCAGACAGTGATTTCATTTTAACCATTTATTATTAAATAACTATTTTTGTAGTACAGACAGACAAGTTATCATTAAAACCACTCTGGTAGGCCCATGCCTACATTAGCAAACAAGGCAACAGATAGGAGTGACTCTGTAGAGAAACCCATTGTAAGGACTCAACATCCACACTATGCATTTGGTAACTTCTGCTTTGCATTAAGTTCTAATGTAGGCTTGTTGACTGTCCACTGCACATTGGAACAGGTTAAGTGTACTCCAGGAACACATTCACTGGTTCAGCCTCAAAGGGAATCCAGCCATTGTGCTCGGAGGCAGCTTCACAGTGGGAGAAAAAGGGCACCGAGTGCTGAATGATCTCACTGCCCATTTGGAAGGGCACTCCTAAGCTACACCAGACCAATCCTACAAGATATGCTGCTACTGAAATGCCCTGTAACAAGAATCTACTAAAATGACTACAGAGCACTGAAGGCTGAGAATTTGAAAAGGGCTCAGAATCAGATCACAGCTGCCCTACTGTTCCTCACCTTTAGCACTGCAGTAAGAAACACAGTTCATACACTCCCCAGCCTGAAAGCCAAATTGCACATCTGGGGAGAGCACATAGTTCTCACCTCGGTCCAAATCCCAGAACCTAAAGGTACACAAAACAAGAGTTAACAGTGCTTCTCCTTCCAGCTATCTTGCTCAACTGTCAAGAGGACTTGTTCATGGCACTGATCTGCTATTTCCTTAATCACAGAATGACCCAGATTGGAAGAGATTTCCAAGGTGATCTCGTTCCAACCCTCCTGACACAGCCAGAGTTGGCCAACCAGTGGGTCAGGCTGCCCAGGGCCCCATCCAGACAGATGGGATGGGGCATCCACAGCCTCTCTGAGCAGTCCGTTCCAGCACCTTACAACCCTGCCAGTGATAACACACAGATACATAATTTTTAAAGTGAAATTGCCAGCAGCTGCCTCCGGAATGAGAACTTCTTAATCTCCTCTGTTTTCCTTCGACTTTTCAGTATGCAGGATATTTGGTGAAAGGAGTCAGAAGCAAAGCCAGTTTTAAGGAAAACAACAAAAAAGTGAGGAACAGCTGCAGTATCTCTCCTCCCTCATTTGTTGCTTCGGTATTCCCTATCTCAACCAGTAGCCCTTCGGACCCCTGATATATTCTCTAGAACTAAACATTGTCAAATTTCTTCTTGCTCAATACTTGATCTTTATCACGTTGTCATAACGTTAACAGATTTTTCCTGGCAGTAGCGGGCAGAGACTCAAACAAGTGAATCACAGATGTCAATGAATTCCCTCCTTCCTCTCCTCACCCCTCAGATTCAGAGGAAATAAGTAGAGTAAGCCATAGTAAAGGTAGAAGGAAAAAAAAACAATGTGGTACTTTAAAAAGACTCAAGAAAAAGCATTTTTCAAACTACATAACATTATAACATAGCAGCATGGCAAAGTAACATGCTTGTTTAATGAATTATGGAAAGAAACCACTAAAATACTTGTGTTATATTGCAGCCACAGTGAAGTCCTGAAAAACAAGCCCTTTTTTCCTGTTGTTACTGCTATAATTATCATAAGAATCGGACAAAAAGCAAACACTTTTTCCTGTTGTTATTGCTATAATTATCGTAAGAATCGGACAATAAAGATGGAAAGAACAGCACAGTGGCTTCCTCATGCCAATAAAGAAAAGAAACCAAAAACCCACACAACCCAAAAAGCTCAAGAGACTAGAAACTGCTCGGTCAGATTTCTCATGTGCAGCAAGAACAGCTTAAAAACAGGGTTCTTACCTGAGTACTGTCTCACCCATTGCTGTAACAATAAGGCTATGGTCTATTAAAATGATGTCTGCAGAATTACCAGTCTTCCCACCCAACTTCACCTGTTAACAAAAGTAAATACAGGAAGTGACAGAAGGTAGAATCAACACGCTGAATGTCTGGGCATCTGAACTGGCTAGTATGACCCCAGAGTTCAAACATAAACCCTGACCTGTGTGATAATTCAGAGAGACCAAGGAGTGACCACCATTAAACTTATCAGGTGTCAGATGTATAAATTTACAAAAAAAAAAAGCCCTGCAGTCAGGCAGGTAGGTAAGGAACAGCGTTTTCCCATATTAGATCTCTTGGGATTTGATAAGTATTGTGTTAAATGCAAAATCATAGAATCACAGAACAGCCTGGGTTGCAAAGGACCACAATGCTCATCCCGTTCCAAACCCCTGCTATGTGCAGGGTCGCCAACCAGCAGCCCAGGCTGCCCAGAGCCACATCCAGCCTGGTCTTGAATGCCTGCAGGGATGAGGCACTACCAATTAATAAAAAGCTGGCACTCCTGTAACATGTAAGTGTTCTGATCTATTCTGATCTTAGATGAAGAAAATCAGAAAAAAAAAGAAGTTCCTTCCTCACCCTCAAAGCAGCATTTTATCTGTACGTTGGGTCAAGATGGCTGTACCTACTGGAAAAGGTCAGTTTGGTTTTCAGCCCTACACAAACAATTTTGTGACCCAAAAGTAATTCTGTGACTTGGGAGCTTTTGTTTAAAGTCTTCCAGGACTTCTGCAGCTGCAGAGGACATTATCACAAAGTGAGAACAAAGCCATCTTTCAGATTTACAGAAAAAGAGCACATGACAACAAGGAGGGTACTACTGCTAATCTGAAATAGGCAACTGAGCAACTGATGGTGATGAAAATGAAGACATATAACATGTAACTATTTCCTTATGAAATGCTTTAACAAACATTTGATTGTACCAAAATTACAGATAGATTTTAAGAGTATCACCTTTTAATTCAGTAAGACAAATTAAGGAGTAAAAAAAAAAACTAATGTAAGGCCACAATGAAAGAAACTATGACAAAACACAAGAGCAAGATGAAAACCATCCTTCCAAGTTCAGTAGCGCACTTCTATTCCATCTTGAAATGCACATATATTTGGTCACCAAGGCATTAACAGAGGAAAAAAGCTGATTCATTTCTGAGTGAAGGAAATAATAGTTAAAAAAATCCTAAGAAGAGATTAAATATTGCAGCTCTACTTTGTTGTCCGACTCTCACCTTCATGAGCTCTTTGGCATCTCCCTCATGAGTAATTGTATGCAAGGACAACAGCAGGTTCTCTGTTACTACAACTAAAGCATCTCTTTTCTCCATGAACAGAAGCTTCTGTACAAGGTTGTCAGCTGACAATACGTGGCTTGTCTTTCCTTTCTCATTCACGTAGTGCACAGAACCTGTAGTACACATAAACAAGTTACACAGCTCTTAGTTAACAGCTCTTGTAGCCACAAACATCAAATTTGCTCCTTGTTACTTCAATAAAATAGACCTTGAGTGCTAAGAGGAAAATAACTGTTGTCTCACAGTTTGTCTCTGGATGTGGGCAATTACAACAGCTGACCATAGCCATAAATCAAAGTCATTCGCTTTCGTTCATCTAGAAAATCCAGATGTAAATCATTTAAATGGCATCACAAATATTTTTCAATTAAAAATACTCTTTCAGCATATGTGTGCAGGTATGCAAAGGCCAAATGCTGGCTTCTAAAATCTTCAGTATTCATAATTTGTGAAAGAATACAGCAAAGTTTAGATTATGGAAGCCTGAGCATATGAAGTTCCTCATCGCTCAACAACATCCCAGCACACACTGTGAGCAGTTGTTCTACATGAGTCCCATAAAATACTAGGTAGGGTAGGAGTGAATCATAACAAGCAAACAGGATTGTGTCTAACCCGAGAACACTTCAAGCAGCATGCACTCCCCAGTTACATGGTGGTAACACCCAAGTCCCAGGCACAGCTATGCCATGAAAAATCCTTCCAAATGGGATTACTGAAACCACCTGTTGCAACCTGACAGATGCCAATGTTACACATATACGCCATTTCTTAACAGATATATAGAAGCAGTATTTCGATTTGCTGCAGATTTAAGAAGCCCTGAGAAATGAAACATGCCCAAAAGAAGCTGAAGTAGAAAACAAAGGTGTAAGTCTGATCAGCAAAGATCTATGCTGAAATGTTGTACTCAAAACCCTTGCAAGCATTATTGCTCTCTACACATCATCTGCATTACCTACACTAAAAAAGTTCCAAACTCCCCTCCCACCTGTGACCGTACTGCTCAATTTTCTACCTAAAATAAACACTGAAGTTTCTCTTGTTAAAACAATTCTCCAACGCAGCACTCCCTATCACACAGAGAAAGGTTTATGGCAGTCATACTTTCTAACAGTCTGTCGTCTACAGAGTCTGGAAGTAGTTCACAACCAGCATTCTTCACACCACGTTTGCAAGACAAGGGAACAGATCCCTGCACCTACAATAAAAGTCCACTAGCAGAAAGATCAGGAGGCCTTACAATACCCACATTATGTCCCAATACCTGTGCCAGTCATCTCAAATGCTTTGCACTGAAGATTTTGTTGTGCTCACGGGAGTATTGCAAAGCAACCTTTTAAAACTGCTAACAATCCAGGCATCCTTTCTTCAGATCAGTATCTCGTGCCACATATTGTCTGAATTATTAGCTACAGTGATCAGCATTTTGAGTGCAGCAATAGAGGTAGGCTCATATTTGAAACAGGAGAGATGTTTGCTATTGTTTGATGAGTTCATTCCAATTTGGCATTAAACGACGCTGCTCTCCTGGCTTTAGGCAAGTCTATCCTGAGGTCTTTTACAATTGCATTAACAATAGATAAAGCATTACAAATTTTAAAGCAATAATTTGTTTTCATTCGACAAGTTTGTGATGAAAAAATCGCAACCGTAGATCACATTTAAATACTATGAACATGTTCACCCATTCTGACAGACCACCGTCTAAAATAAGAACCGAGTCCAAAATACATCAACGTCTGCAATGAGAAAGCTCAGAAAAGAAACCACCAGTGCCATATGGTAGAAAACTGAAGTTTAAACAGGAGGCCCGAAAACAAAGAGAATTTGGAGTACACCCACTTGCAGGACTCTGAGTCCGTCTCTAGATGGGGATGTGTACCAACAGATGCTCACTCTCAAGGTAGCTGCTAACAGACACACAGACAGCCTGAGATCCTCATCTTCCACATTTATATTTAAGAAAAAAAGAAAGAAAGGAAGGAAAGGAAGGAAAGGAAGGAAAGGAA
>PPHD01008993.1:6966-21149 GCA_002909625.1 Bambusicola thoracicus | reverse complement strand
TGGCCACCTGGGCACACTGCTGGCTCATATTCAGCCGACTATCCAACAGTACTCCAAGGTCCCTCTCCATCAGGCAGCTTTCCAGCCACACCTCCCCAAGCCTGTAGGGTTGCTTGGGGTTGGAGCAGTGCTGGGCTCTGCTCAGAGCTCCCCCATCCCAAAGTTCCCCTTTACCAAAAATTTGCCACTTAAGCCCGGTACATTCTCGTACCTTGAAGATGACTCTGAAAGTAGCAGTAATTGAGAAGATGGAACTTCACACACTGATGACTTTTATCCTTTCAGATAATATCAATTAAGAAATAAGTTGAAGCAAGGATTAGGGAAGAGTACAGTATCTTTGAGGTGATTCAATGTGAGGAGTTTATTTTCTAGCTTCTACAAAATAGTTTAGTTAGTCTAGAAACTATTTATTTTTGTTTCTAGAAGTTCCAAAAATCCTTTCTTTGTTCATGCTAACACTGTATACTGTTAGAAACCCTTCACCTGAAAGGACAAACATTCTTTATTTCCCCCCACCCCCCTGCAAAAAAAGAAAAAAGAATTTAAAAAAATGCCTTTTTTTCACTCTGCTGCTATTCACCTGTCACATTTTGGACCTGCAATTAGCATCCAGAAATAGTAGGTCCTGCTTTTGAAAGTTTCTGCTTGGCTGTTTGGTTCTATTTCTCATAAGATGCTTATTCTTCTACCTGTGATTCATCAGCCTGGTTCATGACCAAGTTGACCAACTATTGGACAGGGAGTCAAGTATGTCTTAGTAAAATTTCTATGTCTGTAGTATGAAGACAGGCAAAAAGGTAGTTCTGAACAATGCATCTTGTTTAAGGTCTGTTCTCAAGCTCAGTTAGACACCATACAGGCTTTAGTCAAGCTAAGGCAATTAAGAATTCATAGATGAATACTTCAAATGAAGTTCAATTATTCATCATGTTTTACAATATTTTAATTTGTTAGAGATAAGCTCACAGTCTTTGAAAATCGATAACTGTTAAACTAGAGTAGAATATATACCTCAATATGCTTTTGGTTGATAACTATGTTTCAGCTGGGAATACACTAATCATGATTCAGTAAAAAGCTGCTGATAGTATGGCTAGTATTGTAATAGGGAAAAGAAAAGGAAACAAAAACTAACGTTTGCCTTCTATCTAAACTGAATTAACAGTACAGTGTTTCTCTTTATTAGTCATGGAGTTCGCTGAATGTTGTTTTTGTTTGTTTGTTTTTGCTGTTATGGAAAGAGCCAAGACTTCAGTCCAGTTTCAAAATGCAGAAATGGCGTTCCTTCTGATGTTATCAGTCCATTTCCCTCTCCTATTGAGCCACCTTGTGGTTGATAATAGTAATATACTCTTTGATACATTGCAATTTAATGGGGAAGTTCTCAGCCCAGCGATACCATTAATACTTCCCTTTATTCTTGAATGTTAGTATAGCAGATTTTGTGTGGGAGAAAATAAATCACAAATACAAAAACAAACAACAAACTTATTATATGTATAAATGTAGAATAAATATAGAATAAGATATCAGTAAGGTAGGGGAAATTATTATTCTTTAACAGGCAATTTAATATAACAGGCACTTAAGTATAAAGAGGTTGTAGAACATTTCAAATGAGGCCACACAATTTTTGCCTAAAGAAAATAAACTTAATACTGTATATTTCCAAGCACAATAACTACAACTGGAGTGTCTTAATCATGCATGGTCTCTTCTGAGTCGAATTTGGTAAACTGATTATAGTGTAAATACAAGAAAGTCAATTTTTCACGTTCTTTAGTTACCGTGGTCATACTGATAGTAATCTCTATTATTTTTAGGTAGATTCTCCTATAGAGAATCCTGTAAATTGAGAAAATGTTCAGAAAATATGTGATGTGCCAGAAACAAGCAATGAAAGATTTCTTTCATGCACAGCAAATATATTATATGTAACTCCCAAAGAGGGGAGTAACAAGTGGTTTCAGTTGCATTATTTTACTCTTAAGCATTCAATAAAGGAACATTCTGGAAAACAGTAGAAACTTTGTTGGTTTTCTGTTGTTGTTTTTGTTTTTGTTTCATAAAAAGATAGATCACGTTGTTGGTCATCTTAAAGAAAAAGTGAGTAATCAATTTATTATTCAGCACTGAATAAAGCTCATTCCTTATGCTACTGACTGCGTTTAAAGGCTAAACTTCTGAAACATCATTTTCTCCATCTCCACAGGGTAACTCCCCATACTGTGAGGCAGCACTCATAAAATACCTAAGCCTTTGACAACGTTTGAAACCCATATGATAAGTGACATAAAAAGCATCAGTGGCAATTCTCCAAGTGGAAAAACAGAACTCTGGAATAGATAAAGTTAGAAGAAGTCTGAACCATTTCACCCTATATTCCTAACTAGGGAGCTCAGCAGAAAGAAAAATCATGCGTTAATGGTTCTGAGAGCAAGTTGTTCAGAGACATTGACAAATTATGATTTCTTCCTTACTTATGCTAAGGGATGCTGACTAGGCAGCTATCAAAGGCATTCAACATCCAACATAAAAATTTAAAATATGAGATTTATATTTTTAAGCAGAAAGTAGGGGGAAAAAAAGATGAAATCTTAGGAAAATCTGTTACTTGCTACTTGACTAGATCCCAGCTGAGATCCTAATGTTTTGGGAGTTGTGACTTAAAGCAACATGACTGGAACACTGAGTGTTCATCTTGACAAATAAGAATTTATGGAGAAGTGTAAGTCACTGAATTTGGGCTCAAATTTACGAAGCATGAAAATGTTTTCATAATGAATACAGTAGGGAATCCAAAATACTACTGGTATCAAGGCCTGTCGCGATAATCAAAATTGAAGACTAGCAGAGCAACACAAGCCAAGACACTTTGATATGTGTTTGTGTTCACGACTATGTGTGTGTGTTAGGTTTCACAAACACCAACAGATCGATGTATTGATGAAATAGACAAAAGTAGCACAATTACATCTGACAAAATCTTTGTAGAAAAAAACCTTTCATTTCTACAGCATTAAATGACTGAACTGTGTCATTCAGAAAACAAGGAGATTTATTAATGGATACTAATGAGTGAGCAAAAACATTTCTGTTGCTATTGAAAATAATCTATAAAAAGTTGAATGAATAGGAGAGCAGTCTGGCAGAACTCTGCTCTTTAAATAGGTCAGCATATCTTCTGTAAAAGAGTACATGGGAGAAATGGAGAAAGACTACATATATTTTTAAGGAGATAATTTACATTATCCCCAGTGAAAGAGCAGCAATGGCTGGCATAAAAGAACACCTATGTTTTAACCTCCTCAGAAGGGTGCTGGTGCTACGTGGACAGAGAACCAGTCCTTCTTCCAAAGCAGGATGTTTTGTGATTATGCAGAATTTCTAGATGTTTCACAGAATGACAGCAGTTAGAAGAGACATATGAAGATTATCAAGTCCAACCTCCTGCTTTTTCATCTCCCATCTGATTTCACATTTAGAACAAAATAAAGCAACCAACCAGACAAAAATGTTGCATAGCTTTTGAGCAGGCCTAAATGCAGAGCAGATAGGAACAGTAAGTAGAAGATGTCAAGTAGGAATTTCTAAAGTGTATGTATAACACACACCATCACATATGCACAAGTGTATTTGTGCTACTCCATTTGTTTTGGTGGGGGAAGGGGTTCACCAGCAAATCAGCACAAGTCCTTTCTTGAAGTTAAATCAAATAATTCATCACTGCCTCAGGAAACACACTGGCTTCATCTCTTTCTGTTTAGAAAACAGAATGTTAAGAATATGTTCAAATAAGACAGTGCATGACTGGTTTTGATAGATATATATTTACATAGAGCTAGGAGAGCCTGTGCATTTATGGAGAATTAGTTGCCTTCTCCTGTGTTGGAAAAATAAACAAACACTCTGCCGTTACTTCATCATTATCTCCCTTCACAGCTTAAAGTAAGGTACTAAAGCAGAGGGTAATGGGCAGTAAAATTTAGAAAGAAAGAAAAAAACCAAAACAACTCTCTTTTTTAAAAAAATGTGCAGTATTTCCAGTTTTTACTTGTGAAGAGGCATAAGATGACTCCTATGACTCCAGTAAAATGACTAGGGAGCTGATAAAGACACAGATGGTTCAGAGTACATTTTCTTAAAATTGCCTAATAAAACATGTGAAGAAAATCCTCACTTCATGAAAATTTATAGAAAATTTTACTAACATTTTACTACAGATATAAAGCTATTTTAGTGCAAATTAAATTGTCTAGGAAAAAAAAAAGCAGTAAAATATATAGAAGTTTAAGGTTAGTATTGTAGTTAGAAGAAACAAGATTTGAAAAAGAACGATGATTTTCTATACATATATTTCTGTGGCTGGATAGATTTATTTTTTTTTTTTTCATTATGACCTAAACTAAAACTGCAATAAGCAGTTTGGTAATGGATAGGAAAATGAGATTATTTAAAATTAATGGAGATCCTCTTTGAGATGGTGATGAGGAATGCGCAGCTGTGACTGGATGGACAGAGCTTCCTGCAGAGGGCAAACTTGGGCCATTTTCTGTTTGTAATCCAGCTCCACTATGATATATCAGTGTTACATTTCGGGTTTATATTACTTCATTTTCTCCAATTGTTGTTATGATTTTGCAAAGCAGTTGTTTATCTCAATAATCGTGAGCCAATTTTAAATAACTGGGTAGAATTCAAAAGAAATAACAAATGCAAACCTTAGAAAATCTTAAACCAGGCTTCAAAAAAGATGCAGTAATGACTCACAACTAAATAAAGAAATAAAAGCTGTACCTCTAGTTTCCAAAAAGGTTTAGAAAGTTTTTCTATCACTTCCCTACTACCGTCTACTATCATCATCCTTTTTTTTTTTTTTTTTTTTTTTTTTCTCTCCTGGTTAGGATAATGAAGTTTACAATGTTCCTTTATAGAAACACATGTCTAAAAATGCCACAAGAAACACTGTATTCCAAGAAAACTCAAGGAATTTGTAACTTAATTTGCAACCTCTCTAAGATCAAAAAACAACCTGAGTTCCCAGCTTAGATTTACATGAAAACTTAGTAAATACTTTACAATTTTTTTCTTTTGACATATTGATATTGTCCAATGAATCTATGAAATCATAGAATGGCTTGAGTTGGAAGCGACCTTAAAGACCTCATAGTCCCAACCCCTGCCATGGACAGAATTGCCGCTCATCAGATCAGGCTGTCCAGTGTCCCATCTGATCTTGTCTTGAATGCCTTCAGGTATGGAACATCTTCAGCATCTCTGGGCAAACTGTCCCAATGTTTCACCATCACCTGAGTAAAGAATTTCTGCCAAATAACTAATCTATAGTTCGGGTGATTGGGATAGTAAACACATTTTACAAATGAAATGGTAGTAAACTAAAGAGTAACAGGCTTCCAGTGGGATAATCTAAAAAAGAAAATTTTTATTCCATAATTGCTCATAACGTCTCAACACAACAGCCACTAAATATCCAGGCTTATCAAGGTTGAAACCTAAAATTAACTGAACTGAAAATAGTATTATTAATATTCTGTTTTAGATTTGTCATTAAGCAGTATATAATAGAGTAGCTTACTGATCACCAGTCTTGCTGAGTAACCAGAAACTTTCTCTTAAACAGAGTCCAGTGATCAAGCATCACCAACTTACCATGTAATGTATTCATTCGAAGCTTCCCTGCAAATGTACAAACGGTGAGTATCAGAGGTTTATTTGATTTCCTGGAACACACATGGGATTTTTATTTACACTGCACAAACTTGAATTAAATCTTTTGAGTTTTACAGATCTTGGCTAGGAATCTCATGAGAATACACTCTCTTACATGATTTGTAACACACGTTGCTTTTCTAACAAGAAACCAATTAATAATAGAAAGGAAAAACAAACAAACAAACAAACAAAAACAATTCTAGTGGGACTTGACTAAAATAGGAAGTAAAGAGTCTCGGAAAACTGAAAAGCTGTTAAAAGTTACCAACCCATTTTGGAGCGAAAAGGTTCTAATCTAAGTTTAGGAGAGACATAACTATGGAAATACAATCTCAGACATGCACAGTCCCTTCCTCTGAGAAAGTACATGGAGATTCATAGCACACAGTCTGCCTATTAGTCACTATGAGTCACTCTCTTTCTTATTGGTAAGAATATGATGTCTTCTGGAGCCATTTAATAATTGTAGGAGTTTTGTCACTCTTTCATCTCCTGTGAGAGCAGCAGCAGTTCTCCTGTACTTTCTGAGTAAGAGGACAGGACAGATACCTCAGAGTTCTGTTAATAATAAATTGTGCCTTTTCTTAACCTGGAAATACTTGAAAGATTTGAAGATTTGGGGGCTGATTTGTTCAGATTTCTGCTCCAGGTTAACTGGTATTTTAAAATGGGCCTGATAATATTTTGGTTGCTTGCTAACTGCAATGAAGGCAACAAATAAAGAAGCACTAATAAAATAAAATTGTTAAGGTTTTCTTGTTGTTATGTTGTTTTTCTTTAGCAAAAGGCAAAACAAAAATTATTGTAATAATTATAATAACAAATTTATCTAATAAGTATGTAAGACTTCTTTTTTTCTGCCAGAGTTGGGGATATGTTCTTCTATGTGTTTGTTTTAGTGAGAAAAAATCCCAGCTGGCCAGCCATGAAGAATTCTAATATGAGCTAATTCCAGTTCATGTTGTCAGAGGTCTTGCTCTTTACTCGAGACAACTAAATGTTTATCAGAGAGAGGGGGATCATACCATTCCCAGAAACAGCTAAGATACTCAAGTAGGAGGAGATTTAGAAACAAATACCAGAAGGATGGTTATCCATGCAGAGGATCCAGCAAAGAGCATGTTCATAAACCATGTAACACTGGAACATCTCATCTTGGCTGTATTCTCTGCAGCTTGAAATCTAGCTGTTGTGTTCTGCTCATTCCTGCTGGATCAAACTCCCCAGAGAATACGCAGGAAAGAGGGAGTGAGACTCGTCAGGGCTCAGGTGCCAACATGCTTAGTCTTAGAAGCTGTCTTGAGCAACTTTAGCAGCAGAAAGAGCAACGGCTATAAGCTTAGGGGCAGGTACGTGCAAGCTTTGAAGATCTGTGTTTAAGCAGTGGTACCCTGGTGTCCGAGATAATTCAGTGTAGTACTGAGGTGACTGAGGTTTGGAGGTCCCCTGGTGGCTAAAACTGATTGTCTGACAATAACAAAATTTGTGCCATGACCAAGAGTTGTACTTTCTCAGCAGCAAAACATATAAAATCCTGTCTGTCACAGTAATAAAAAAAAAAACAAAAAAAAACTCCTTTAAACAACCTTTTGAAACTTAATCCAGAGCATTGCTAAAATGCAGTCTGTTTCCACATTGCTGGAGTTTTTGTCAGCAAAATGCATGAACTGATACACCTTATTTTCCTTTTCTGCCCAGATCTTTAAACTTTCCACTTCCTTCTTGCTTTTATCTCCACAACTAAATAGCATGCAACCAACAGCCTAACATCAACCTCAACCCCTAGATGAACATGCCCTCTCACTTTCAAAATATATGTAAGATCTGTATTGAATATACATTGAGACTGGTTTGAGCTGTATCCTCAAAGCTGAACATCTACATTAAACCCAGCTAAAATTCAACACCTTCTGTTTTGTCTCAACCAGTGGTAAGGGTTCTCTTAGTATACTACGTGTTGTGGGACTCCTGTATCTTGCTATTATAAAAGGTTTATTAAATCAAACTACATTTACTAATAATTCTCTTCCTTTAACCTTCAAAAACTATTTCTCTGAGGCTTTCTTTTGATATCTGTCAAAAAGTGCGGTCTATTCCACTTAAAAAATGGAACACTGAAATGGATGGTAAGAGCAGGAAGGCATAACCATTGTCACTCTATTTTAAGATGAGGGCTGACCGTTCTGATTATTAAGTCAGAGTGAAAGAATAGCTGCTAGAGAGTTTAAATTAAAAAAAAAAAATCTGCTTGAATGAATTTCAGTGAAGATAAGAGAAGTACAAATGATATATTTCATTATAAATCTTGTAATAACTTAAAATTGATTAGTGTTTGAAGGCTGATGGATGACTACAAAGCACTGCTATTATAAAGGGAAGTGCAATTTTTGATACCATGCAACTCCTTCCAGATCTCTAATTTTTTCCTCTTTTATGATATTCACAGCAGAAATAAAGAGATATCTGTCTTTCATGAGAAATGAGTCTAGTTCTGAAAATGATATTGTTAGTCATGTCAAGTTTTAACAGAAATGGTGAAATAATGATTTGAAAATAGTGGGAACCAGGATCAGAAGGAATAGTTCAGACATGCAAGTGCAGGAGGTCTCTGTCTGCTAAGAATCTCAATTACAGTAGGTCAGGCAAAGAGAGCTCAGCTACAAACATGAAATTTAATATGAATATATTCAATGGTATATGAAAGAAAAAGCTCATATAGATAAACCACAATTCAGTCATGAGCTCCTGAGTAGACTATTTAGCCTCCTTATTTAGTTTTTTTTTCTTTTTTTTCTCTCACTAGCTGGCATATAAGAATTTATAAGGTAGAAATTGTGCCAAAGGTGATACAAAAGTGAAAAGGTGCACTGGTTTTAAAGGATAAGTCAGAGCCTCAGAAAAATAAGTGTGTTATCAAGTTATCTTTTACAAAGAAATAAATAAAAATGTTACATTAGAATAATGCAATCTATAATCTACTTTTGAACTCAATGCAGTTCGATTTATAAAAACATTCCTTCCGTGATTATGTTGTTTTGACAAATCAGAATGGTATTTGAACCATTTCTTTAGAATCCAGTGTCACACATATGGTTAGATTCTTTCCTCTTTTTATTTTTCAGAAGAAAAAAAAAAAAAATCAATCGAACTCTCCTGTGTTGAATTTTTAGATGGTAGTATATCTCAGATTCTTTTCTAGGTACCTTCATGCTTCAGATAGTTAAAAAATAGATGGACAAGTAGGTAGGTAGATAGGCAGAGATGTGAACTTCTCTCTGGCAAATAGCGTGATGAAAGTAGACATGAAAAGTCTTCACGAGAACTGAAATTTAGGAGGGTAATGTGCTGTAACTGTTGAAATTAGGTTGGGATGTGTAACAACAACACAGATGCTAGAGTCATCAGCTCTTATAGGAACACCATCTTTGGCTAGAGTTTTCTCTTCACTGACAGCAGTTAAGAATGAGTGCTGGGAAAATAGTCGATTTTATTTAAATTTGGATTTCCTAGCAGGAAATGAACAAATTCATTTAAGAAGAAAAGTAAATTACCAATGATTTCTGACTGACTTTTTTTAAGGAAGAACTCAGTAACAAATCTGGACCTGACAGATTTTCAATGGAGCTGCAATAATACAGAGTAGAATTTGTCTGATCTGCGAATATTTACAATTGATAACTTCCTTTTAGATGGACTGTGACAGAACCTGGAAAGTCTACATGTTCCAAATGAAGCAAGGAAGAGTAGGTTTAATATATATCAGGTTTTAGTGCTTGAAAAAGTGGTTGGAATATACTAAACTGGGAGAAAGAGGGTGAAGAAACATCTATTGAAACTTCTTTTCATACATCTCATACAGGCAACAAAAGAAACAGCTGTGAAATTTTAACTTACGGAAAATAGTCAGTTAATAAATAGGGTACAATCTTGTCAAACTGCTGCCTTGGAAATAGTAGTACTGTAAGCTTTCCTCCATACTATACAGCAATTTTCTGTTCAGATCCCTTATTCCAAAGATGATCTGCAAGCTGGATTTATTGTTTAGCTCCTAGCTTTACTGACCTCAGCAATCTGAATTTATAAATCTAGCAGAATTAAAAAGGAGGAGGAAGTGAAAATTGTTTACCTTGAAAAATACCATTACTATTCCACTAGGTTATGGCCTCAAATTCCTTGGTAACAACTATGTGACACTGAAGAATTAAGGCAATGTCCAAAGGTCATCCAGTCTTCTACGGATGCACAATGGAATTTTATATATCTGCCCTTTTTTATGCCTGCCTCAACATTTCAGGTAGATATAAAGAACAGAAAGTGAATAGGAAAATTATTAACAGTGGTCGTCTGATAACCACTAAAATCTTAACTTCTCTTTCTGTCCACTAAACTGGTACTGTCCCTGCAATTGTATGTGCAAAACAAAACAAAGCAAAGCAGGTTCTGAAGAAACATTCGTTTATATTTATGTATATATATATACACACACACACACACACATATATACGTATTTATATTTACCATGAATATTCTGCTAAAAATTGATTGTGAACTTTCAAATATTGGTGCACAAATCGACATGAAACTCTGAAGGATTATTTTTTTTTCTGTGAAATCTGTCAAATGTTGGAATAGATTGTTTTTATGAAATCTTTATTGTTTTATATTTGTTTTTAAAAAACAAAGAAGTTTTTAAGTCTTGATCAGTGGAACTACTCAAAATTTGAGTGAATACAGTCTTGGGCAACCTTGTGTACATGACCCCAATTGAGTTGGGAGGCTGAAATAGATGATTTTAGGAAGTCCCTACTAATCTTAACATTCCTATGATCCTGCTATGAAAATTAAAAAATAAAATAAAATATAACATGTCAAGGACTGAAGTACTTTTTCTTTATGACAAATGTTTCCCCTAGCTTTCCAAGTGCCAAGAGCTGAACACTTCTAAAATTGAATGACATCCATTTCTAAACATGTGGAAGACGAAGTGATCAGTAGTAGTAAACACAGATTCACCAAAGGGAAATCATGCTTAACCAAAATGATCTATTTCTGTAATGGAACAACTGACTGGATACAATCAGTGAGTGCAGTGGCTGTTGTCTACCTGGACTTCAGCAAGGCTTTTGATGCTATCCTCCGTAATATCCTCATAGGCAAGCTCAGGAAGGGAGAGCTGAGTGAGTGGACAGTGAGGTGGACTGAAAACTGGCTGACTGGCACAGCTCAGAGGGTTGTGGTCAATGGCAGAAAGTCTAGTTGGAGGTCTGTAGCTAGTTGTCAGTATGGGGTCCAGTATTGTTTAACTTATACATCAGTGACTTGGATGAAGAGAGAGAGAGAGCACCTCCTCAACAAATCCACAGATGACAGAAAACCAGGCCAATACCCCCATTGCTGTGCTGCCATTCAGAAGGACCTCTACAGGCTGGTGAGGTAGGCAGAGGAGCCTCTTGAAGTTTAACACAAGCAAGTACAGAGTCCTGCCATTGGAAAGAATAGCTCCATGCATCAATACTCAACAGTTCTGAGAGTGAAGATTACATCCCTCGACCTGCTGACAGTGATCTTCCTACTGTTGCCCAGGATATCATTGGTCGTCTTGGCCACAAGAACAGGAACCTTACTGGCTTGTGGCCAACTTGTCAGCAGTCCTAGGCCTCGCTTGACAAAGCTACATTCCAGCAGGTCAGCCTCAATAATTCTGTGATTTGCTGACTCAGTGAAAATAGCGATGAGGGACACCAAACTCTTTGTCATCTCATCTCACAATAAAAGCAGAGGCAACACAAAGATATCGTCATGATTAATTGGGTGTAATCATTTTTGGCTAGGGGAGACAGAAAAAGGCAGAATTGGAAAGGCCAACCTATGGCATTCTGATGGACTCTACGGTATTGTATCCATATTTCTGCACAGTTCATTTTCTGCAGGGTGAAAAAGGAACTACCCTTTATTTATAGCAGTCACATGAAAAATTAAGATCTCCGGTTTATCTCTATGGTGGATGACCAAAATGTTCATTAAATACTTCTGCTACTAGTTCTAAAGTTGTGTGACCTGTAGCTTCATGTTCAGTGGTAATTCAATCAGGACAACACTGACCCATCATTATTGTATGGGTTAATTATTTTCCTTGGCACAACATTAGTCTGTGCTAAGTAAAACACTTTTAGAGAGAGCCTAAGGGCCTCAGACCTGAAAGTCCTCCCAGCTGCCAGAATGGACAGAGGTCATGCTGCACCACTTGCTGTCACGACCAGAGAATAAGACAGATCTGAGACCTGTTAAGCTTGCTAGGGCAGACAAAGCAAAGTCAGGTCAAAAGCACAGTGATATCTTCATAGATCCGTCATACGTACGTCTTTCCCCTAGAAAGTTTCTCTCTGATAATAGTCTACCAGGTTTTCCAAAGCCTAAGTTCCAAGGCTCTATCTCAATGTTTCAGTAAGATACTGTAAGAGTTTGAGAGATGAGAAGCCTAAATTTGTTATATTAACAGTCAGGTTACCAGTCCTGTGGCAGAGTTAATCAAATGCAATGTACCCCTGTACCCCAACCAATTCAGTACATATCCTGGCACTTTTCCCCACTGTCCACTTGCTGCTAAATTAATGCACTGGCCTTTAGTCCAGAATGTCTAGTACATGCATTTTATTCTGTCAGCTCTATTACAGAGAAGACTTTTTTTCCAGTAGTAATCTTAGAATGACACAAGATCAGTCATAGCCAATTTGTCAGGGACATTTTTCTTTTGAAGACAATAACCAAGCTCCAAATGGACTTTCAGCCTTTTGGAAAACGTCATCCTTCAATTCTTGGAATTTCTAGTGGTCTGTAGCATAAGTGCCAGTTATCCCAAAACCATGACAATTTTTTCTTAGTGTTGCATTATGCATTGGCAGCATATTTTACATATGGACTGCTGGGCTGTCATCAGTCCCAAATCTTATATTAAGAATTAAAATACTTTTGAAAACATGGCAGAATAAACTATGACCCTAGCTAAAAGATGATCTTTGAGAAGGAGAGTTATGAACATACATATTAAGGCCCTCTTACAGATTGTTAACAGTTGGGTATTCACTAGCTTGGGAAAAACATCTACAAAGTTTTCATGATACGCTGCAGGTAAAGAAAGCAATTAATTCTTAGCAGAAAGTGATTTCGGTAGATGCCATAATATAGAGATAGCATTAAAGTTTAGTGAATAATTTAAATGGCAATTTAGAGCACCTCTAAATACATTTGAGAAAAGGAAATATATATAGAAAAAGCATGGCTTATTTCATTCCTCATCACACATCTTTGAAAATAAAAGTAATAGTCCTAACATGACCTTAGCAGAAATAAAAAAATTGCTTATGGGAAAAATTGTAATTCACTCATTAATTCTGAAGCCTTGCTGTAATAAATTGAATTACATAACAGACATCAGCTCAGTCTTGCATGGCTTAGTTTCTTGAAGTGTGATGTAATCTATCTTTTTAAGCATTTTTGAACATGAAAGAGGAAGCTCTTTGGAGTGTAAGAATTCTACGCTGGAATGAAACAAGACTGTCTCTATACCAGGAGTCTACTTTGAACAGATGTTATACTAAAACTTCAAGGAGAATATTAACCTATACATAATATGTAGAATTGTCCAATTCTGTATCATGAAAATAAATTTCTTCTTGACTGTGTATGGTGATCGTTTTATTTCCCAAGATATTACTGTTGATTGGGAGCTAGTGGTTTTTGGTCTTGCCTGAACAGAGAAGGCTCTCTTAATGCTATTTATGTTCTCATTTTAATTACTCTGATATCATTCCAGAGTAACTCCTTTAAGATCAGTGCACTGATTTGCCTTCCAGTTGTTATAAGCAGATCTGAAGTGTAAACTTCCGTTGAGATTGACATTACAGTCCCCCAGAGAAAAGACAAAATTACAAAGGAGATAATTCCAACACCAGCAGGCATTACACTTAAGTTTTCATTTAGACAGGACCAGGGATCTAGAGCACCAGGAAATGATAAATCAGAATCGTAACAGTGAAACAGAAACAGTAATCAGATAAGGAAGTAGGAACAAGGTAGCAAGTTCTTTGCAAAGAAAGGTAGCAAAGAACTATCAGATGTAATATTAAATGGAAGAAGAGAAAAAGATTTATAATAAAGATATAGGATTAAGTTAGGGGATCATATGGGAAAACTCCTCCTTGTGAAGATTTCTCTTTGCAGAAAGCAGTATTATTAAGAGTTTATGTGGGGGAGAATGTATCTGTGATTGAGTCGCCAGAGAGCTTATCATGCTCTCTGATGGACCTTATCACTATGAGACCCTGGGAGACTGGAATGTGAGACAAAGAGCAATCAGTGTCTGTTTGCTCCTAAGAGCAGACAGAAGTTTCCATTGATACGCGTTGTTAATCCTGTTATTCTTAAGAAACATTTCATCCCCTATCACC
>PPHD01008992.1:1043-21150 GCA_002909625.1 Bambusicola thoracicus | reverse complement strand
AATAAATAATAAAATAATGTTCTGCAGCCCCCAAAACAGAGTTGCAATTAGATTTTGCATAATCTGAGCAAACAAGACAATGAAAAATGAAGACATGGATAGACTCCTAATAGGAAAGATAATTGCTTAATGTGACAGAAGAGAATTTCTACAAGGGTTGCACCAAAAGTAATGCCTCCTATTTTATTATATTCACCCATGGTGTCAGAAGCAGATGTTGGTGGTATGGGAGTAGAGGCTGAATCTTTCCCCCAATATTCCATTACATTTTGTTGCCTTGCAACAGATGACAGCAGAGGGGCAGTCTAACAAAACAGCATCTGACGTGGAAATACAGATGACACTAAGGTGTGTCACTGAATTCCTTCACGTGGGAATATCACAAAGTTTTCACAAAATGGGTCCCACAGATGCTAGCGCAGGAACAGAGGGAACACTGTATGCAAGTTTGCCAAGAGCTATTGAACCAATAAAAGGCTGAAGGTGACAGTTTCCTGGATTGCATAATTTCTAGGGATGAAACATTGTGTCATCACTATGAGCCAGAATCAAAATGGCGGTCCATTGAGTGGTGACACGTGAATTCCCTGCCTACGAAAAGTTCAAGACATAGCCTTCAGTGGGAAAAGTGATGTGTACTTTTGTCTTTTGGGACTAGAAGGAGATGAACGTTTCAGATTTCCTGGAATCTGGACAAACCATCAACTCTGACCACTATATCACAATGCTGACTTTAAGCTGAAAGCCAGACCAGAGAAGAAACTGTGCATTGCAGCACAATAACACCAGGCCCTGTAAAATTTTGAAAACTATGGAGCACACTGCCAATCTTGGCTGGACTGCCCTACCACACCTACTGTATAGTTCAGATTTGGTGCCTTCTGACTTCCATCTTTTTTGGCTGACATAGCTGAGAATATGCTCTACCAAATAGCGTTATTATGCTCTCTACACTGATTGTAGTTCCCATAGAAAGAAACAGGACGCATTACTTTTGGAGTGACCTCCATAACTGAAAATGCCCATTTTATGGCCTTTTTAACTCCACTCCACAACACTGTATTTGAAACAAACTCAATCCCTAGAAATGAAGGGAAGAGAAACAACTGTCATTGATCCAAAGATCCTAGAGGTCACAGAACAGCAAAGCTTCCCCTTGGAGGCAATACTCACCAAACTACAAAGGAGCTGGTATCTGGAAAAAAAAAGACCGAAAGAAAATGAACTTTATAAGAGTTTACAAGTAGCAGCTATCAGCACAAGTTAAGTAGTTTCTTGATCAAAGAAAATAATAAAATTACTATGTCCTGGAAGAGCGCAGTTCCATCTCAATTACAGAAAAGATGTAGATGAAACATGTACCTAGCAAGAGCAATCAGGCTGCTTTAATCTTCCCTGTCTCTGAAGGATCTCTGAAGGCCACGTGATACTCCTCTAACTTCTCTGACCAAATCAAGATGCCTTTTTAATACTAGGCTCAAAATATACAACTTTCAATGCTTTTAGAGAAAGCACTGAAAAAAAGGTTTTTGCTGCTCACAGCTCTTAAGCAACACTCCTTTTGTAAAACATTCTACAATGCTTAACAAATGTAGAAAACGAATCCCAGCAGTCACACAAGTCGGTTTCACAGGATGATTGAATCAACATACAAACTCACAGAAGATTTTCATTCTCACTGCTTAGTGAGAGGTCAGTATAAACACATCAAGGAGACAGCCTATGCTGCACAGATCTGGCTTCTGTTGGCTGTCCTTGATGCCTGACATTTAGCAGAAGAACTTAACTTCATCCAAAAACTTTGAGGCATTTGTGGCGATCAGCAAGAGTCAGCAAGCACATTACAGCTGACAACAAAAGCTGTCATCGTGAGATGCAGCCTTTCCTCTTCAGACCAGATTTAGTACCAGCTGGAATGAATTCTGCACATTAACATCAAGAGTTCCCACTACTTTCTAATTTAGACCTTTGAAGCACCCAAACAATATCTCATATAGAAAATGCTGAAATGTACAATCCTGGATAGAAATGAGAGTGCACCTGGTTTTATTTGGTTCAGATGCCTTGACATAAATATGCATTATTTTTCTGACTGGCACAGGAAACAAAAGTAATCTCGTGATCACTGAGTTTAGGGTAATCACAAGAATGACTCACAAAACAAGATCTGACTTGTGAAAAGCTATCTGAAAAGCAAAAGTCTCTTGCATATACATGATAGGCAGACAAATGCATGATTTTGATCTGCTCGTTTGTGTTCCTACTCTCAACCTATTTGATCTGGCCAAGTCATCTGTTACTGAAGCAGAAGAATCTTTCAGGAATGGCATCTTTGGTATTTTTCTGCCCCAGCAGGAGAGAACTAAACTTTAGAAGTAATTCTGTGTTATGATAATCAATGAGGTGAGATTTACAACACAGAGCACTGTACAAATAGTATTAATAATGCACCACTGAAGAAAGTATTTACCAAAAATGCAACTCCCAAAAGTGCTCTCATCTTCAGCAGAGGAATGTTAAAAGCAAAAGTTCCATGTCAGCCCCCAGCAGGGAAAAGAGAAAGCACATGACTGGGACTTGTATTTGATTTGTTTGGAACGCAAGGTAAGTTGGGGTTGGGAGGAGGAAAAATGTAAAAAAGAAAAAAAAAGAAAAAAGAAAAATCCTAAGAGAAATTTTGTGACTATGAAAGACAAATAAAATATTGCCAATGTTTTATAACGCAACAAATATTTTATAAGTAGCTACCCAAGATGACTAGTTTCCTATCAGTAAATATTAGCTATAGTAACACTAGTCTACACATCTATCTTAAAGCTATGTACAAATCTTTTCCAACATCAACTCTCCCTCTTTCTACGAGTCAACTGTATGCCGCGCTCCTATGCTATTATGTGTTATGGCTTCAGCATTCTTTAGGATCATGTAATGATATAATGATTTTTATTTTTTTTTCTCCTGAGTGCTTGGAATTTCTTCCTTGCTATGTAAGGAGTTTAAAAACCATCTTTCCATTTTCTTTATTTTATAATCTCCATAATTCCTTCTGCAAGGGTATATAACAAGATTTTACTCACAGTCAAATGTCTCGAAAAGCAAAACTCTTGGAGATGTATAGTAAAATATCAAGGAAGTTGTTAAACGGTGTATTTCACATTATAGTTTTAATCTGTCAGCATATTATCAGATACTGAAAGAGCCATATACTGCAATCCTTTCAGCGGTAGAAATTTTTGACATTTCATATATTGACTTCTGCTCCATTTCTATTACTTAATCCCTCTCTTTTTAATTAAAGCGTAAAGGGTAAAATTGCATCTGAAAAAAATCAATGCCTGCAGGCAAAATGTGAAACCTAAATTTAGGTATATGTAACACAAATACCACTGGAAAAAATGTAGTCCATACAGAAATACACTTTACCTACTAGATTCATTTTTAATCTTTTACATCATGACTTTTCTTTTCCATCTATTCCTACTTTTTCCACCACCAAGCAGCGTATAAGCTTTAAATAGCACAACTGTTTTGATATTTCTTTTTCTCCTGTGAAATTTCATTCAACAGTACCCCTGTCAAACATAACTTTAAGTATTTTTTTTTCACCTCTGCATATCTTTACACATTTTGGTACACACTTCCAGCAAAAAACTGCTATTGGTAGGAAGCATGAATGAAGAAGAGTGTGTGACATTTACAGCTAAGTGGCAGGATGCAGACTACCAGGAAGAGATAACTAAGTCAATGGTGAGTGCTTGCAAAATACAAGTGAGTCTGGCAGAGCGCGATTCTGTACCGCATTCGGGAAATTAGATAACAAAAGGTTGGCAATGTGCACTCTGCTCTTTAATAGAAAAGATGATATCAGATAAGTTAACAGCCAAATAGTCACATCGTATCTTTCCTGTCCAATAACACAGACAGGAATACCTGGCAATACTAAAATTTCATGGTGTTTTGTTTGGAAGAAAACTTACTTTGAAGTGTACACTGAGATGAACTTTCATTTAGATAAAACTGATGGTTAAAACTACTCCTAGAGAGGAAAAAAAAAGCATAATCCATTAAGATACTTATCAGTTATACAGAAAATTATCTACCCATTGTTAGACATCACTATAAAAATGTAAGATTATCCCGCTAGAAAAATACCTGTATGATTTTCTGAAAAATGTTTGCCATTAGACCTTACCTAATGAATTTAAGAAAGAGAAGAGTCAGGTTGTTTTGGAAATACAGCAACATTCACACTAATGTTTACTTTTTCTTTTACCTTTCACACTGTATGAGAACTGTCAAATCACAGCCCGAACCTCTGAAGTGCTGAGGTGAGCACTGAGTCAGCTGCAGGGCAGAGGTGAACGCAGTTTCACCTGAGTGACCGGAAGGGGTGGAGCCTGACTCCACCTCTCCTAGACCCCATTTAAGGGCTCACTCCCCACGAGAAAGGATTTCTATCTGGTGATTCTTCCTCTGGGAACCCTTCTGTGAGCCCAGGACACAGGTAAAATCTTTATTTCATTTCTACTTTGTAATGGGATAATCTCTCCAATCCAATACCTGTTTGCCATACACACACAAACATCATTTGAAACGTTCAGTGCGTGTCTTAAACAAAGCCTACACAGTGATAGAGGCTCTCTTCTTCAGTCTCTTCCATCTATTTTATAGAAGATGATACCTTCAGTTTTTCTACAAAACAAAGTGTTTATCTGTGTTTCTTAGTTTGTGCCTCGTATTTGATGTACTATGATTGGGGAAAAAAAAAATTGTCTACATTACTGACATGTGAACATACATAAAAAGAAGCCAAGTTCAGAAGTAACAGCTTACAGCCACTTTAATTTTTTTCTGCTGTAGAGTTACTTAGAATGCAAACATCATGGCTACCTCATTAAACTTTGTGGCATGATATACTTTCACTTCTTGTTACAAAATAGGTTAAAGCTGTTTTAAAGTAAATTCCTAGCTTTTGCTGTAAAACATGAAAAGGACAGTCAATTTCTGATCACAATAAGGACAATGCATCCATCATCAGGGTTTGCAGCCTATGGAGATGCAGGATGTCATTTGGCAACAGAAGAAAGCTCTCATCCCAGAGAGGGAAATATAGCCCCTGGAGTGAAGCACGAAATTCAGCAGCGGTCAGGGAAGCCCTGGCCCAATTTATTTCTATCTCTTCTCCCACCCTGGAGGTGGGATCTCTGCCACATATTTGCTCCCCCCAAAGGACACAGAAGGGCTGCTGAGACTATGGTTTTATGGTGCAAGCCTGGCCACGCTGTCTGCCTCTCCAAGTTTCCCAGGAATTGTGAGAACTTTTTCTCCCAAATGGTATTCCAAGAGGCCACGGAGATGCAGTTAAGGATAGGAGGTAGGACCTCACTAGCTCGAAGTAGCATTGCTCCATATCTGCTGCCAGCTCCCAGCATAACGTGATCTAATGATTCAGTGGCATCCTGGGACTCCTTCCCTGGAACAGCCACGTTCAGGCATTAGTCTGGCAAGCTGTCACTGTTTTCCCGAGAAAAAAAAAAACAAGTGAAGGAAAAGGGTGCAACTGAGCTGTTTAAACTCAGCTAAATCTGAAAAAAAAAAAAAAAAAAAAAAGGATGGGATCAAGAAAAAGGTGTTCGTCTAGCTCTAGGGCCTTTTCTCTTTCAAATTTCAAAGAACTGCAACATGACAGCTTCTATCTTACCTTTCCCCTATAAGACACAGGAATCTTAAAATAACAAACATGATAGGCAGTCTAAGTACAGATGTAGGAATCTGCTCAGTAAAATTATATACAACACATCTGCAGGCAGGATTTGGATCCTCTTTAAGTTCACAGTAATGGACAGGGGGCACAATAGACAGATGATGTACCACGGACCAGACCATTTGCAGTGCAAGGAATGCAACTTCAGCAGCAAAGTCCAACTTTGTTCTGAAACATACAGCTGCAATCCAGTCTAGAAGCTTTGGCCAGCAGACATTACTATTTAACTAGAAAGATGGCTGTGTAAAATGTGATTGTGCAGCTCAACTCACTGTCCAGCAGATGTGCTGATGCTAAATAAGTGACAATTTTATTGACAAGTTCATCAGAGCCTTCTTCACACCATAGCTGCAACAGTCTAGGACTGCCATGTAAAGCTGTGCTTCACTTCCTAACACCTATATTCAAAAACAAAAGCAAAATGACAGCCAAAACAAAGCTTGTGTCCATGTATTTTGCGTAAAAATCCAGGGGGGGAAAAAAGAAAGCATGATTTATATTTATATCATTCAGAAATTTGGCACCAAAAAATGCTGATGAAATGGGGTGACGTTCATTCATGTTTATTCTATTCTTTGTGTTTGGCAATAGGAAAAGTTTATAAACAGACAAATACATAAATGTTTGCCATTTAACTTAAGCTGCATAATATAGTGTAAGCATAATCCCTTTCCTTTGTTAGCTCTCTTCTAAATGTTGACTACAAAAATATAGTATTGTAAATTACAGCGTGTGTAAATTTGCATGCAGTTAACAGATTTGTTTTTGATGCCCAAAGGAATTGCTGTGCTACAAGCAAATCGCAAATGAATGGACAGACAGAAGTATGGCTATAAACGTCCAAAGAAAATGAAAGCAGTAAGATTCAAGGCCAAATTTGGAATGCAACTTGCAGTCTTCTCTCAGCTTTCATTATGTCCTAAATTGTTCTATATGAGCTTAGTTTTGTTTCTCACATTTTTTATTTTTAATGCTCCAGTTCTGTGTCTCCACATATTCTTTCTTCTGGGCTTCTGGATGTGATGAATAAGTTTCTGCATTGACTTGATAATATGTAAATACCACATATTTGATTAGCTATCAAAATAAGTATCTTTCTACAATCCAAAACAATTTTTACATAACGGAAAATAGTAGTTACTAGTTGTAACTACTGTCCTACTGTCCCACTTCAGCAACATCACCCAATGCCTTTCATACTACAGAAGGTTATCAGTAACTTCAAAGAGAATCACAGAATCCACCTGCCCAGGGCCCCATCCAACCTGGCCTTGAACACCTACAGGGATGGGGCATTTACAGCCTCTCTGGAAAAAATGAAAAGACCTCTTTCTTTCTCACCTGTTTTTTTTAGGATCAGAAGGAAGCATCACTTGGGTTTGCTCTTCTTTGGCATGAAACACAGACTATTTTTATGAAAAGGAGTTAATTGTTTTTCAGACAGGCTTTCTTTTTGTAAGGAAGAATAACTGCAGAGCTTAGCGCTTGTCATAGCATGTTTACTTTTGCTATGATGATAAAGTTAGCATCAGGTCCCAGGGGAAGATGAGACAAAACAAAAAACACCATAAATATGAATAATACATTTGCAGTATTTTTCTTCTAACAGCATCACCTGCACCTAAAAGGAACGTACTTGGTTTTCATAAGTGAATGTAACTGCACAGTACACGAGACAAATCTCCCCCCTACTGAGTTAAGAATATCTTTTAGAAGTCTCCAGGTCTAATGCTAGAGCACTGAGGAGTTACCAAAAGGGTAGTAGAGAAAGAAAACACCTTCAGGTATGTTTCAGTAGCTCTATTTGAAATGTTTTTCCTCTGTTTGTATGTGACCCCTGAATGCTAGTAACTGGACAAACTTCAAAGCAATTATTGCAGTTAAACAACAGTTTATTCAAGGATTGGACCCCTTAACCATCAGTGAATTTGACTCACACAACATACACACATTTTAGATTCCAGGAAATACTTGGAAAGGATCCCTCAATAATATATTTTTTTCCTCTTTCATAACCTATTCTTTAAGGTGAAATTATGGACAACCTATCAAACACATGTAATAGGGGAAAAGTGAAAACAAGGAAAAGCACTCACCAAGTTAGCAATTGTGAAGAAATGAACAATAGAGAGGAATTGTTCTTCAACAGACTCCCCATTACAAGAAAGGCTGAGGAAAAATCTGTGTAGTGTTAAATCAAATACCAGCCATGTGAATTCACAGAGTACACAGGCACTGGCACAATCAGCTTTAATGGAACAGAATACCCAATTATATGGAAAGATCGAATATTTTTTCTGAGCTCAAGAGTTCAGATTAACATGCTTAGTCTTAAGCACCTAAACTCACCTTCTGGCAAGAATAAACAGACAGAAAGGCATCTCAGGCCAAGGCCAAGCACAGGTATCTAAAATAGGAAGATCCAGTGACTACCATCTCTCTCTTTCCAGTCATTATAGTAGGATTAGAGATGACCAGCTTACACTAAACACCTCTCTTTTAGAAGGTTAAAGGAGATGAATATTTCAGTGTGTTTCCTTCTCAGTATTTTTCAGATGCAATATAGAATGTGGTTTCACAACTTTCTGCCTCACCTGTTTCAGCATTACAATCTTCAGTGAAAGCATAAGAAACAGTAGCAATATAACTGAACTGATCTTCCATGTACAAGTCAAGTGTGTCGTGTTCAGAAAGTGTGAGATTTTATATACAAGAGGTGACTTAAAAAAAATGAAGAAAAAAATGTTTTTGAGATAAAATACCATACTACGTTAAAGAACTGTGCACGTTTAAAGACAGTACGTTTTCCCGTTGCCTATATTTGCATACTGTTTCAAATACCTGAAACACTAACTAAAAGAATTTACACGTTTTCCTTAATAGTTACTAACTACTGTTACCACTCAGCAACTTGAATACCAAAAAACACTTGCTATAATTATGTCTTTTTTTTTTTTTTCAAATTGCACAGTCCCTTTAAGTACCTTTTGCCAGTAATTAATGTTTTTCTGGCAACAAGGTTACAGACTGGAAATCAGACAGAATCTTCCCTCTGATTCTTAGACTAATTACCAAAGGAACACAAGACCCAGCAATTACAAACTTGAAAAAATATTTAACTAAGAAAAAAAAAAGGAAAGAAAGAAAAGCATTGTTACTTTCAGAATTAAGACCAACTGAAAATAAAGATATGGGCTTAAAAACAACAACAACAACAAAAAAAACCCTTTGTTTAAAAGCACTTACAGAAAACAGAATAAAAATAATTGCGCTAAACCAGACATCAAGTTCTGTATGGAAGACAGCTTGTCCAAAGCTTCATTAGTTACCCCAGCAGGTGAAGAGCTATTTTAAGACTTACTCTTCTACAGACTTTCTCATCTTATACTGGTACATAAAAAGAAGATCAGAACAAGCACATTAGAACACTGGAGATGTGATCATCCATACTTCTTGACTGTTAGCCCATTCCCTGACACCTTATCTAATTGCTCCAACTTGCTGTTTCCAGGACAAAACTTGCATGGTCTTTCAAGGTAGTTTTCTCCAGGGACCATTTCACAATAAAACTGTATGGCATTAGATGGCACCAGCTCAGCTCCCAAGGGGCTCAACCTGTCCTCCCTGACAGTATAATGCAAGTATAATGTATGCCCCAAATCTTGTGCTATACAAACATCACTCCATCAGCCACAGCACAGCCCTTGCACTACCTGGATACTTTAAACCAAAAAGAACAGACATAATCACATCATAAGTTTGTCCTAGAAGTCCAACACTGGGATACTCCATAAAGCTGGAAGAACATGAAAATCATAATACACTGTGTACATACTCCTCAGTTGTTAAAGTTTATGAAAAAGGGTCTAAAAAGCACCACTGTCTCCAAGCTTAAGCCAGGCTTAATATTCAAGAGTACATCCTTTTAGTCTTAAAAGTGTCTTTTAACAACTCAGTTTTAGTTTATATTAAATGGTCTAATTGTTTTAGAGAAGCACCATACAGACTAATTGTTGCTTTGAAAATGTTCTAAAGTCTCTGGATGAAAAGCAAGATGTCATGTAATTTATAACATCACACAAACTCATAACTAGTAAAAACTTCAAGGACTTCCGTTTAGAGAATAACTTAACCTATCCACTAGATTACTTATTTGCCTAAATACAAGGAAGAATCAGTCACTTTCCTATTAAAGAAAGATTTTCAAATGACACACTCCACTTGGTGAGAATAATTTACTTTACATGGAAACTATCTCCAGAATTGCAGCACTTCAAAGCAGACCATGAAAAAGTAACATATAAGTTTTCAGGCTCCAAAATAGTATACTGAAATTAAGTGTAAAGGCCAGAAGCTAAAATGCTTGATCCTCTTACATTTTATTAATCCATTTTGTTAAAAATAATGATGATATCACTACATTTTTCCTTAAAGATATCAAGCAGGTGAGACCTAGTGCTTGACAAATAAAAACCAAGTTCATTAAAATTACATTTTCTACTACAAGGACAATAAAGACACTTTAAATGTTGCCTTAAGGCAACAGACTCAGAAAGGTTTTCTTAATCAGCACTCTTAAACAAACTTATTTGACGGTATTTTTCCATTATCATCTAGCATTAGAATCCTTAACTCAATAATACTGTAAATCCCTGAAAAGAGACAGGCAAGATGAAAGGCAAACAGACTAATGCATGACTGACATAAGAACTACTGTTTAAAAATCCAGCAGAACCAAAGTCAGGAAAGTATGCATCATCTCTAGCCACAGAGCATTCTTACTGCTACAGGCATCAGAGAATTAAAAAGTAAACCAAGTAAATAAATACCGCACCACGTACGCACAGAAAACAATCACACACAAAAAAGATGCATCTCAACAGTAGCAATCAACAAAGAGTAAGAACAAGATATAGCCACAAAGCTCACCATAAAATACACCAAACCCCCAGTATGACCCACTATGTCACTAGTATGACACTAAGTCACGTGAAGGCACACATTCAGCAGCAAGCAACAAAATCCCAGGTCAGACAGGTATGCTGGCAAAGCAGTGGCACAGGCTCAAAGTGGTTTATTTCTCCTCTGCTTGGTGTGAGTAAGTACAATTAACATCAAGGGAAGGAAGGCATACATAGTGAGGGATGGATGCACATCATGAAAGACAACTGCCTTTCTGTGACATTTGTACTCCCCAGCAATTAACATGCAACATCATCGTAGAGACAACAGTTGTAGGAGAGAAAACAACTGGGGAAGAAATAATAATAGAACTATCAGGTGGCAGCTTCAAACTCAAGAAAAGCTTGCCATGTCTTCAAGATTTAATCATGCATGTTAAAGGGGGAACGGAAAGGAATGGAAGGAAAAAAGATGGGCTCTAACCCAAAAATGATTGTGAGCGATAAGCAACAGGGTCTAGAAATCAGAAATATCAGGCAACAGGTTCCCCAAGATTCCATCATTTCAACCTCAGTGTCGTTAAGGGTCTAGAGGAAAAGGAAGTAAGTTTGCTGTAATCTGGTCTTTAAAAAATGACTTCAAAAAAATAAATCAAGGAACCACTCTGGAAATACATCTGTTCTGCAAAAGGCAACCATCAGCTTCTGTAGCAGCTGATATTCAAGAGACTATCTAAGAGGTGTTGACTATTTTATATGAAGAGAAATCAAAACTCACAGAAGTATCCACCCATATTCACTACCAAAAGGTAAAATACTCTCTTAAGACTTGCAGGCGAAAAAACCAACCAACCAACAAGCTGATCAGCAATTTCTTTTTCCTTCTGAGACTGACACTCAGCAAGAATTGAAAGATAAGTTATTGACACTTGATATTGCAAATTATTGCTAAGTCTCAGGCAAAAGAACAGGATTACAAAATGGCATATACTAAAATAATTTCAGAGCATATTTATCCTCTTTGTAGAGATTATGATCTGTATATCTTAACAATGCATAAAATAAATCTTGGTCACAAAAATATTTCTTATGCAGCTCTATTAACTCCAGAAGTTTGTTACTTTAGCTGTTAATTGGGGAGTCTGAAACAAAGACAACTTCAAGCTTGATCTCCAAAGCATAATGCAGAGCACAATATGCAATCTCTATTTGAACCCAACATCGTAGATTCTGCTAACATATCAAGATAAAATTCAATCTTGCAATTATTTAGTTACAAGAACATTCAGTGGAGCTGCCCAAGAATGTCAACACAAGTTCTATTTATTGACTTATGCTAAGTGCTCACAGGACAAAAATCTGCTTATCTTCAATGGCACTGCTTAGAAAGTCAGAGAAACTGTACTGTGGCTCCCACTTCTGCCCTGCAGCCCTCACCAAGCCCACCTTAGCCATCCAGATGTCGTGATCAAAGCTGCAGACCAACGGCACACTGCAAATGCAAGCATGTGTTTTCCTGTTTCAGAACAAATTTCACTTAAATTGCTTTTGAACTCAGTAATACAACGGAATGGGAATTTTTAGAACCGCTTATCTCACCAACCCCTTAGTCACAGCAAAGACTTCTGTTTTGTTGGTTAAACTGGATGAAGTAGTGTTTGAAAACAAGTGTCTTCACTCTAAAAACTAAGCAGTTCACTCAGAGCTCCCATGTAAGTTAAAGAATTGTACCTATTTCTAATGCTTACGGAATAACACACTTAACTTGAAGCACATGGTTCGCGTTTTTATAATGTGAGATATTTTCATAATTAAATAATAATTAAATACTTCAGCTGCATTTTGAGATCTTTCTCTAACCAGATATAACAAATTCATACTCATTAACATTTCACACACTACCTTATTTGGGTTTCCCCTTATTCCAAACAGAGAAACATAGCTGATAGAAATCAGACACCTAGACAGAAGCTCAGATCAGTGTTTAAGTTAGCATGCTTTGAAAACATTCCCATTTTAAGAAGCACTCTTTACAAAGCAGGCTTTAATTCTACCTAATACTGAACTAATTTAAATTTCAGTAGAGCTGATATGTGTGTCAGACTCACCCTATTCTGCCAATGGGAGCACTCAGCCTGTCTTTCTCTTGGTTTACCTTCAAAAAAACTCCATGTTAAATGGTAGATAGGGATCTGCTTGAGTATTTTAACTTGCACTCAAAAACTGTCTCACAAATCATACCATCACCTAACAGTGTATTTTTAAAATGCATTTGATTGTTCATATGTTACAACATCTCAAAAGTCATAAAAGTAAACATTTGCAGTAAATTAAATCTGAAAGAAATGCAATTATTCATGAATACTTCATATGAGCTACTTTATATTTAACTAGGCAGACAGAAATGAATGCATTTCTCCACAGATCTTCAAGAAAAATTCTTCCTGTCAGAATATTCTGTGTAGGATATCAGTGTGATTTCAGTATACTGACCTAGTGCTTCACATGAGTGCAAAGAAGTATATTTCCAAACAAAGCAGACTAAAATAAAATTTGATTTCATCCCTCTTCATTCCTGAGCCGTGGCTACTAAGTGCTAACCTTTTTACTATCAACTTTATTAACTTAGAAGACGCTTTGTCTTTCAGTCATCTTCACCACAGGCACTCAGAGCATACCTGCACAAAGGCTGATTCAGCATTTGACATCATTAGCAGGTAAGGGGGAGGTGGGATGGCCATCCTTTTTTTATTATTATTTTTGTCTTGCCAAATCAATTCTTAGTTGTGCAACCAAATTAAAATTAACAAACTGATCTTAACTGTTAAGTTCCTACTGAGTCTACAGTAAAGCACTGAGAGTAAACTTTATGCAAGAACCTTGAATTTTATCTGGGAGGCTTGTTTTAGCAACTGATTTGACTAATTACTGCTGATTACTAACACTAAGTTTACTTTAGGTTTTTTTTGCTTTAAGAATAGTTCATGTTGATTTAACTTCAAGAGATTAGTATAAAATGGCTTTACACGGAAGCAGGAATATCTAAAGGAGGAAAGGCCTCGACTTAACTAAAGTGATCACTAAACATACTTAATTTAATCACTATACTTCCCTTGTGTACCCAGGCCTTTGTGTCATCGCAGACCCTTGAAAAGGTGTATGCCTCAGGGATCCTGAGAGAAGAATGCTTTAGGGACCACGCACACAAACTCAGCTGCAGCTTCGGTACACACGGCTTCGATTACTCCCCCAACCAGTTTTCCCTATCCTAACAGCTGTTAGGGTAGTTGCATTTACATAACAAGGAAGAAAAGACCGGCAAGCATTCTGCATGCACAATAAGAAGAAACGGAAATCCTTCTTACCCTCACACTGAATTAACATGTTGTAACTTAGGCAAGGTATGTGGCTAGACAAACTAATATCTTTTGTCTGAAAGCTAGGCACACATCACAGAAGGATGCAAAGAAAAAATAAAGGCATTACTCAGCCCCAAAATTTACTTAGCAACTCTTGCCAAACTTACACTTGGCAAAAAGTATTTTACTAGCCTTAGTCTATGCCTCAGCAATATGAACAAAAGAACATCTTTATGAAAGTAAATTTTAGGTACCAGCACTCTGCATAGCAAGGTGTTTTTTGTTTTGTTTTTTTCTTTTTTTCCAGCAACACTTACTTTTTTCCACCCAGCAAAAGACTTAGGTGTACAGCAGTGCACGTGCTTACTAACAGCGCCTTGAATGAAAACTGTGATTCAGGGCGGCTGGGCCCCAACGTGTTTTCCTTTCCCAGCAGGTGCCCAATCCTCCTGCCCAGGGCATGCACCTGGGGTTTCTTCTCTCCCTCAGCAGAGTTAATGCTGTCCTTGCCAGCCCGTGTGTCTGGTGAAGAACTCCTTGCATCTCCTGCCTCTGTAACTTGGCTCTCAGGAGGTCTCTAGTTGCTCTGACTTTTGAATCTTCCTGTATTTTCTTTCTGGCTGCTCTATCCTCTCTTTTGTGATCCCCTTCATAGCTTGTTTGTATTTTATATTTGCGTAGAACACAGGAGATGCCTTCTTCCATCTATGAGTTTCTTTTTACAGCCATAAACTGGAGCATAGGAAGTTCTGTACCAATATGTGAAGGAACTTCTTCACAGTGAGGGTGACAGAGCACTGGAACAGGCTGCCCAGGGAGGTTGTGGATTCTCCTTCTCTGGAGCTATTCAAGACCGACCTGGATGCCTACCGGTGCAGCCTGCTGTAGGGAGCCTGCTTTGCAGGGGATCTGGACTCGATGACTTCTGGAGGTCCCTTCCAACCCCTACAATTCTGTGATTTTTTCTTTTATCTTTCATCTTCGCTTTAAAATCAATAACAACTATTTAGATACCCTTACAGTAGAGTGAAAACTCCTTTCCTCATCCAAAAAACAGGACATTAGGCTAAAAGTAAGAAGACACAAAATACAGTTGAGCATCTGCACAAGTGAGACATGAGCAAAAATCTGAATTCTTTTCGCTATATCAGATTATTCCAATTATTAACAAAGTATATTCCTGTCTCATAAGCCTCTTCTTCACACTTTCCAACAGGGATTTTCATAGACAAAACATGATTACACACGATGTATACATTATTAATTTATTACTGGTGAAAAATGAAAACTGCAGGGAAAAAAAAGCCTAAGGAAAAAAAAAACAAAAAACAAAAAAACAAAAACCACGTTTTCCTTCTAAATCACTCAGAAATAGCACATACAGAGTGCTTTGTGTGCATCATTTGTCTGCCTAATTAATTTCTTTTTTCTACGATTGACCTGCCTCAGAAGGAAAGATGCAGCCAGCTAGCAGAAAATGAAGTTACTGTGAACACCTGAACAGCACCTATCTAAATTACAGATCAAGAAAACTCAATACACCTATAAGTATGTGCAAATTACATCCAGATTTGTAAATTAATGCCTGGAACAGTCCCAAGTGATGGAAGGTGTACTAGCTAACTGCTGGAAAGCTACCTAGTGTGAAATCTGCCTATTCTGACCATTGCTGTCCCCAGGCAACTTCCAGGGAGGACACTGCAGTTAAAAACAACGCATCGGAAGTTCAGTTACAGACACAATTGCTGGAGGAAAAGTAAATTTACCAGAACAGACGGTGATCATTGCACAACAGTTGGCCTCAGTATTCAGGGACATTTCAGGTACATTCACTAATCCAGACACAACAAAAGATTTGATACCATTTTTCCTAAGATAGTGTGTTTTTCTGCATTAGTCCTCACCAAACCAAACCTGCAGGTTCAGTGATCAGAGAGCTCTGGAACCTCATACTACCAGCCCCTTCCTGCTGAGCACAGGAAGTCTGCTCCTTCATACTGCCAGCCTGTCAACAACTACTGCAAAAGAAAACACACAAGCTTTGTGTCATTTTGGTGTATGGAAGAAATCCCCACTCGTTTTTGTCACTCTGTGAACCCTACACTTGTCCCCAGTGCTGGCCACAGTCATGGGCCTTCGGTTTGATCCAGGGTTTGGCACCAGCCTACAGCTCTTCAGCATAAGTGTATTTGGATAAAGTATTTTCCATCGCCTTATTTCTAGACTGACATATTTGTTCGGCTTTTTACATAAGCAAACTCTCATTTACTTTAATTTACTGCCAGAGTAAAGAAGTCTGGGTTTGGACTGATATTTATTTATTTGACCTGATCTGCTGCCATACATGGGCAAGGCGCTTCATAGATAAGCACACATCATGCGTTAAACAGGCCAAGAGCTTAGCCCGCTACAGATTTTCTTGCTTTCACACATGTGGCACATTGTTTTCTTTTGTCACAATATTTTGTGCCTGCGTGTGGTTATGAGGCTTCTTGTTGTGCAAAGCTGATTCTCCCTTGGAGTTCAGAGCTAGGGAAGACTTTGTGCAGGGGGTTTGGACAAACATGGAGTAAGGGAAGGGACATCCATGCTCCTCAGGGAGTAGCTTCAGGTACTCTGGATAAATACCACAGCTACAAAGGATTAAAAATAAATAAAGAAGAAGAAGAAGAAGAAATGCAAACCCTCCTCCATAGTTAATGTTACATGTCTTTCTACAGTGGCATATATAAAGGCAGAAGACCAGAGTATTGGTGTGTGAGCTCCTTTTACTTCATGCAACTAGCTGAAAAACTGTCACAAACATGAGTTTTACAGAAACATACCACTTCCTTACTGAAAAACTCCATGTTTTTTTTTCCCCAACTACTGCACTCACACATAAGACCAATATGAATGCTGTAACATAGCTCTGCCCTGTATCAGACACCTGAGTATTAGAGGGCATATCAGGGTATATGCCGCATTTTTGAACAACAAAGTGAAGACTTTTGGAATCAAGTACACGGTAACAGTGTCATCTTTCATAGGAGCTTTGTTTCCCACCTGGTGCCAGCGCTGGAATACTGCCCCAAGAACTGTAAAAACCCGTGTTTAAAGGGCTGGCTCTTCAAGCTCCTCACACAGTCTCTGAAAGAAATATTTTGCATGCATCAGAATTTCCATTTTCGTCAATAGCAACATACCAGCACATGCACTGAATAATAACTGTAAATGGTCTTCCAGAACAAACTTTCACCCATTCAAACAAAGCATTTGCCTGGGCAAAATTTTCAGGAGATGTTTTTGCATTTGAACTCCTCAGGTACCCTAGAAAGAAAATAACTTTAAAGAGATCGTACTTTTATCACTACATCAGATTGCATAAGAGAATAAATAACAAAGACTATACAGTAAGTACTCCACAACACAGAGACACAGATAGGATATTTTTCTCTATGCAAGTCTTTAAAATTTATCCCAGTGGGGATAAATCTTCTCTCTCTCTCTTTTTTTTTTTTTTTTTTAATCTGCTGTAGCAAATGTCTTGAACTTAAAGCAAATATAATTGTGAAGTTATGAACAGTTACTGTCCAACTGAATAGTTACAATCACAAAAAAAAAAACAAACAAAGAAAAAACCCAACCAAACAAAAAACCCACTATCTCCACTGATAGTTTGTCACCTACAAAACAATATATTTTATGCAGTGCTATGTATATGTATGCCTGTCATGATTCACACTCCAATCCAATGACACCCAATATATTACAAATGCTGATGCTGACCACCATAAATTTTCACACTGAGTCAGAACAAAAGTATTTAGGACTATGATTCATTAGTTATAAGTAAGACAAAAAAGTCAAAGGACAAATTCTGGTTGTAGAGATGCCAATAGCAAATATTCTCCAAGCTGTTAAACAAAAAGTAAAAATAAAGTAGTAAATGGACTTCTGAGCAAAGCTCTGCTTTCCCATAGTTTTACCACATTAAGCTGCAACACAAGCCAGTCAGCTTAGATGTGCCTTCCACGAAAACGTCTTCCTTACTTGGCAATAGTTCTTGTACCAGAAATTCCAAAAACTCTGTCATTTCCACACCTTCTCTACAAAGAAGGGAGGAAACGAATCTAATTTCACTCATTCGTTCCAGATAACAGCTTGGCAAATCTGCCTTCCTGTTGGTATTCCTACCTGAGAGAACTTCCTCATGGCAATGCAGACAGCAGACCATCCACCCGCCAGCCTTGACTAGCTGCGGCATTGGCAGGCAGTGTTCCTTCAGGACCTCCTGGTGGCAGGGACGGTAGGTAACCCCAAAGTTAAGTAAATCCTCAATATAGCAAAATTTATACCACAATACCAATGAAAAATACCACAGTGAAAAATTCAGAGAAAAGTGGTGAATGGATCACTTTATTCTGCATCTGTTCACCACTACTTTCTTCCTACTTTTGTTAACCTTATAGCTAAGCTTTGCATCTAGTCATAAAAGCTGTCTCCTACAAGTAACAAATATATGGTTTTCGCTTTGATAAATGCTTGTCAATGTACAAACACCACACAACTATTATATTTTCACTATCTAGATGATAAAGCAAGCTTGAATTTGATTGTGATTTCAGTAAAAAAGTCCAAAGTAAAAAAGATATGAACAGAAAAGTGGATTTGAAAGTAGAATATGGAAGTAAGCAGACATGGTCATTCATGTGTGACTTTTTTTCTATATAACGCCATGAGCTGACACACCAACTAATAGAGACCAAATGATTATTCAGCAGCAGTAACCACTATTATGAGTTGTGAAAATTGGGGCGGGGGTGGGAAGTACACAAATAACACAGTAAATTGCTGAAGAAAGAAGAACAGCAGGAGGTTTTTTGTTTTGTTTTAACAAATCCAAACTCACATGTTCATAAGCTTTGTTCTGTAACAAAAGGGCCTGCTTTTGAAAAGTTCAACAGCAAAATAAAATTTCCTCAGTCCTTGTGACATACTTAATTTTATAGATCTGTTCTATGAGGCTTTTTTTAAAGCAATATATACAGTGCCAGGTTCAACTGCTGGACACCTGTGCAGGCAGAAGAACAAATGAATACACAGAGTCACTAAGAATTGTCATATTCTCCATTGTAACAATGAGATAAATGACTGGAAGATTCTGATGCAGAATGCCATCTACATCTGATCCAGTAGCCTCAAAACATCAGTGAGTTTTTCACTCCCTTGAAATTGTTGGTTACAGAACTAGGCTCTAAAGAAGAAACAGCAGAATAAAGGAGCAGATGGAAACTCCAGAAGAGCAGATGAAGAACTGCCAAGAGTGACTGAGGTGAAACAGAGCCAAATATTTTTTATCGGCTCCTAAAACAAGACATTCTTGGTAGTGAGATCAGAAGCTGAGCAATCACACCAAATTATGCTTCAACCTGAGATGAAAATTTTCGATTTCTTTTTCCAGCCAGCATAAACAAACACGAAAATAAAAGAAAGAACATAATAGGAACATTCTAAACACAGCCAACAAAACCAGAGACAACCTTACAAGCTCTGGAAGCTCTATTTGAAAAATAGTAATAATAATAATAGTTCTGGATATAAAGGGGAGATGCTACACAGCAATACTGTTTCACAGAGATAAGTGTGGCTTTAAGATGAAAGTTACTTATCTGTCATTGTTTTATGGAGTGTGTGTTGTACTGATGGAAAGCAAAGGTCAGACCTACACTGAAGAAACTTCAGCTGACTATTCAGAAGTCAGGGTTCAAGTTTTTATTGCTGGGGTTTCCATTAACAGGCCTGTGTCTTAGGTGAGCTGAAAGTGATGTCGTGTTCCAGACTGCTGGTACACAGAAGTCTGACTCCATGATGTGCGCTCTTGGCAAAGAAGCTTGGGATGGGCTGGTAGGGTAATAAAAGCTTTTGCAGGCTATTCAAGAATGAGCATGCCTGATGAAAAAAATCCTCATCTCTCAAAGTCTTCATTTATGAAGTATGAAAATAAAAGATTCAGACCTGGCGATTTCTCCACAAAAGAGGGGTGATCAAAACTGCTGCAATTCATTAAAGACCTCTGCTGAGTATTCTAATGGATCTTAAAA
>PPHD01008991.1:0-21151 GCA_002909625.1 Bambusicola thoracicus | reverse complement strand
AAAAAAAAAAATCAAAGAAGCTGTTAAGATTCTGAAGTATGTACATGGTTATTGAATATTTTGCATGTAGTAAATCTGAATTTACAAAAGCTTCTTGTTTGCTTGTTGCAATACAGCTTAATCTCATTTTTAAAATCTGTTTAATGGGGAAGGATATTACTGTTTCAAAAAACTTGGCCTCAAGCTAGACTGAGCTGTCTTTAAGAATAAGATACAGAAAAACATACACAACCGTACTGCTGATTTTGTGCCTGCAGTGACAGAAAACTGCATTTTGCAACTACAGCCATGGAATAAAGATTTTGCACGCATTATGAGGTCTGTGATTCTTAGGATTTGGTATTTGATGATATTCCACCATTCGGGGTGGCCTACAGCCTCTGCCCAGCATCCTCTATCAGGCAAAATATCACAGTCTCTTCTCAAGAACAAATTCAATTGCTGTGGGTGCTGCCAGTATTTGATATTTATTTAAATCTGTATATCACCAGCATGAAAATAAATATAAATTTAGCTTCAGTTCATGGGCTTAATTTCTGTATTTCTTCTGGCTGAATACATTCAGTGCAATAGTGATGCAGAATACTTAGTAACCCATCCTTCTTCTGTAGACGCTTTATTCTCCTGTCAGCTATGCATGGTCCCATGCTTGTTTTCAGCCTACAGTTATTACTGCCCTGAAAGAGATGGTCTAAGCCTCTCTTCCAGGCATGACAGGTGTAATGAACGTGACTTTTTTGTGTTCTCTCTGTTCCTGGAGACCCCTTGTCCTCAAGGGCTCCGTGGTCCATTATTTTCAGTTGAGATTACCCACAAGTAAAACAGGAACAAAATTGAGCGAAGAGGTTCTACTTTGTGTTTCTGTTGCAGTCTTCACTCTCACCAAACAAGTCCATGTAGCCATGTAGTGTCTGATTTCACAGTCATCAGTATGGAAAAATTACAGCTTCTGTCCCAAAATCACAGCCTTCTACCTCTGGTGTAAAACTGTTTGACTTCACTGATAGACAGTGTGACACTGCTACAGCTGTTTTTCAAAACAGGTTGCAAACACATGGAGTTTTGTGGACTGCTGGCAACACAAGCAGGGCTGGGCATTACATCCCACTGCAGCCAGTGCTGGAGGTGCCACCAGTGCTGCCCACCCACCCAAATCCTGTCAGTGCCTGCAGTGTAGGCCCTGAGGCTTTCAGATCAAAGCCACAGCGCTGCTGCAGAGAGGAGACTGGCTTGCCAAAGAGACAGAAAGAGAAAAGTCTGCCAAAAAGAAAGCTCACAGCACATTTGTGATGTGTATTAGAAGTATCACCTTCCATTCTGGCAGCCCACGCAGCGCTGCTGGAGAGCCAGTTTCTGTCCCCCAGCTCCTGGTGTAGGCTGCAGTGGAGCTCCTGTGGCCTGGCCTTCGGGTGGGAGGCCTTCCCCAGCTCCAAAATGAGCCGGCTTCTGACCCTGATAAAACTCAGGCCCGGGACAACAGAGATCTCTGCTGAGCACTCTGCCATGCTTTGATTTATGAATTACCAGTGCTGAGATAAACTGTGGGTGATGATTTCTGCAGCTTCTGCAGAGATGAGGTGCTACGGAATTAAGGCTGTTGGCTTAGAGAAGCCAAAACAGAAGATGTGTTGCCCACTCTTACTAGATCCTTGTAAGACTTGAGCGCAATTTGTTAGTTGATCCTGAAGTTCCTTAAGGCACTTGTCTTTTCTTCTGTGTTGTTTTGAGTCCCCTTCATGATTCTGGTACTTCCCAGTGTGGTGCCAGAAGCACCCAGGCCTTTCGTGCACCCTTATTTTTGTTTCAGTATCATTAGAAAAAAACATAAGTGTATTCAATCCTACAACTTGTTCTTTGGGGGCTCCACTGATAACTTTCCTGCTTCTTTTCTTATCACCATCCAGGTCAGTTTCTGAAGGAATTTATGATTCTCACAGCAATGCCAATCTCTTCCAGTTCAACAGTGGATGATTTTAAATCGAGATAAGTGAAATCCACAACATTTCATTTGTGCTGAAAATCAGCAGTTACCATACATAAACCCCAAATATCAGGACAATTTGGCATTACCTGCTCTGGTAAAGAAGTGTACTTCTATTTCATTTTGTATACATTCCTGTATTTTTCATGTTTCTTTCCTTAAGGATTACCTTCTCTAATCTTGAATACTGCTGATGTTCCTTGGGTTTTCATAAGTTCTTCATAATTACAGATATCTAATTAACTGATGTTTGATGCGTGACACCTAACTGACTTGAAAATTTCACCAGAAACCCTTAACCTGGAAATTCCAGTCTTTTCTTTTGCATTTGTAGAGCTGTAGAGATTTGCCTTCCACCTTAAATGTGCAGATTTCTATCTCCCTTCCTTCCTGGTGTCAACAAGACCCAAATCTGGCCTTTTGTTGGAAGCAGCAAGCGACAGCGTGTACACAAAGCTGGGAATGCAGAGAAGGGCAGATGGGATTTCAGAAGCTGTTTTTGATAATTTGTCCTTACACATTTGTCCTAGTACACATGAGGCATAGCAGTAAGTGAAAGAAGGGAAAATTAATCCTCTTGCTAACAGAAGAATTTTCTCCTGGATCCTCCCCAATGAAAGGAGCATGCACAGCCAGTTGTCTTTGTAAAATTCAGGCCCCAGTATGTAGTGTATATACATACTGTTCCGTAATATGGATTTTATCTGCTGCATTTATCTTTATAGAAGTTAATCATGAGCTTTGTTGAGTATTTTCTGGATCATATACATCTGCATAGTCAACAGAATTCCTTATTAGTTTATCTTCTGCAATACCTTGCAGTAACAAAGAAAAGTGAAGCTTTAACATCTTATATTAAGACTTATGCATTTTATATCTTCTATTTACTGCAGCTATCATAGAATCAAAGTACTTTTTCCCTTATCATTCCAAAAACAATTTTTCATTTGACAGTATATGTATTTTGGTGGCGATAAGATCGAATTAACAGGTTGATGGTATTTTAATTATTTTATTGAGATGGTATTGGCCCAGGATGCTCGTCAGAATTTACCAGTGTGAGTGGATTTATATTTTATTTTGTAAACCAGGTCCAAGAGGCTGACTAATTAGAAGCATGACTCAAAGCTATCAGGGTACTTATTGATTCAGATCATGAAAAGACCAGAATGATCAAAAGCAAACATCTATCTCTCTCTTCATCTGGGGTTCAGAAGGTTAAGTGCTATTTGTCTCAAATCCCTGGCATTAGCTCTATCTCTGTAATGGAGAAGACGATTAACATCTACATCTATTCAGTTTTAATATGTGCTATATTATTTACAAGAATGTGTTTTTCATAACTTAATTAAACCATGCACAACAAACTAATATTGCAGGTTGTTTCATTATGCAGTATTTTTGCATTTTTCTTCCCGTAAATTATATTTTCTCTCAGTATTCTTAAAGTTTGGAATGTATGGCTTCCTTTTGGAATAAATAATGTGATTGGCTAAGTATACAGGTTTTGTGCTATAAATCTCATTTACATGCCATGGCAACATATAACTTCATTGGTTACTTGGGACCAATCTTAAGTGATATTAAGATTTCCATGTTGCCATAAAGCAGTAAAAACACTAAAATGTTAATGCATTCATGCACTAGTCACAGAAAAGACAAAGCAGAAGTGTTTAATACTGTCTGCTCTGCTCCAGATCTCCAGTGGAGACTAGCTTCAGGGCTGAAAAGGGAGGAAATGGGGATGCTGAAAGCAGGCTGAGGATTCAGGTTCCTCCTGAAGGCAGCTAAGGGAGATTTTGTTCTGAGGAAGAGAGCAGGCAGCTTCTTCTGCCCTGTGTCCTGCCAAGGGTGGCCCAGACTGAGCTAATCTACGTATATCCTTCTGATCCACCAAATAACTGCACAGGGATGTAGTGTTTCTGTGGGTGACCCAGATTTTTAGGCAATGACTTTTTCAGGCTGAGGAGCCTAGTGCAAGGAATATGGTTACTTTTCAGTGTGTAATAATGCACAGATTAATGTCTGGGTCTTCTGACTACTGTTCTGTCACTCTGTCTGTGTAGTCTCACCGCAGCAGACACACGAAGCAGAGCTAATTGCGTTAGCACTGGGGTACAGTGAGAAGCATGTTGGAGCTGGGGCTTGAAAGCAGGGCTCTGCTGCAACTGTCTCTGCCTAAGCATTCATTACTATGAGCAGGAAATATTCACACCCTCCTACACATAAGGACTGGATTGAAAAAGTTTCATATTGCAGATTTATGGAAATTATTAAATAGAAAAACAAAAGATGTCTTATATGGGAAATGAACAGATTGAGAGTTTAGTGGTGTTAATGGAAGGCAGGACTTTCCATTCCAGATCAATGGGCTTCAGTAAGGGCTTCAGCTACCACAAAGTCATTCATCCATTCAGTACCAAAGTAAAAGTGGCTTGATGCTTTCAGCACAGTCCCTGCAGAAGAAAACCCATTTTCTGTAATGGCAACATTAATGGACTCAAGTGCAAGCTGAGCACCCAGCTTTCATTGCTGGGACCTGTAGGTACCCAGCCTCTAATGCTCTCTGCACTCAATGTTGCTCTCATCCCCTGAGTTGAGAGTTGAGTTGAGAGGGTGGGGCTGAAGCCTGTTGCAGGTATCAGGCATTATCTCTGTGGATGTCTGACCATGTTGTTCCTGTCCAGGAGGTAAGAACTTTGAACAGTACAGGGAGCAACAGGGTGGAAGACATAGTGCTGTGGAGTGGTCAAAACATTAGGAAGTTTCTGCCTATCCTAATTACCCCAACCCAGCTTGCAATCTGTCATGCAAAACACTAAATCAATTCAGCTCCAGTTTGCCCTTGCTCAGCCTTTAGCATGGCAGGGCTATAAACCACAAGTACGCAGGAGCGTATTCACAACAAGATGAAAAAACGTATGCCTGGAAACATCTTCTACAAAACTGATGCTATAATCAAACCTGATTTAGAGTGCAGCCAGTGGGACAGCTGATTTCTTTAAGCTAATTGTGCCAATTATCTCCTGGAAAATGTGAATGGAATACATAGCTCACTCTGAAAGTAATGCCTCCTATTTATTTTCATGGAAACTACAACTGATTCAAAAAGCACAATAACACTGTTTGGTAGAGCAAATTCTCAGCTACAGAACACTATTTTTTAACATGAATCTCAACATGGAAGATACTTGTTTCTCACCAGAAAGGAAGGTCCCAATGACTAGATCAGACATGGGTCCTTGCATTATAGATGTGTAAAGTTAAGTAAATTATCCCTACTCAACATGACAAATATTCTTTCTTTTGTAAACATTCTTATCGTTGCCTTTGTTCCATGAAATATTTGAACTGCAATAACCTTGCCTCCTTACTGTTTTGTTCTGTACCTTATTCATTTCTTTAGGCTGCAAATACTACTGAGAGGACATTGTTCTTTGCCTCATGTACCTACTTACTGCAAAACGCTGTGTACACTGCTGTATAAATAACATCTCTGAAAAAAAGATGAATAATTGAAAAGGATGGAAAACTTTGTTCAGTTAGTTGACCGAAATAATCTAGTAGAAGCTGTATGAGAACAGAATCTACCAGGACAAAATTTTCTGAGCTTATCTCTGAAGAATTAATGTTGGCAGTTCTGTCTGGAGTTCTATACAGATACAAGCAAGTCAACACATAGCTCTGGAGATGACAAGAGGATGTCAACAAAGCAGGGAGCCCTGCTATGGGTGGACTCCATCTTGCTGATGCCTGTATCTAAAACTCTTCAACAGCTGGAATTAAAAGAATTGGTTTGTAGTCCAATGTGAGAAAGAAGCTGCTGTTTCCAAATGGGCCAAATGGTTTCATTTTCTACTGAGGTCAAGAAGTGTTTGGCAGTTGTTTTTCCACATGGGTTTTTTTTTCAGCTTTCCAAGTCCTGCTGATGAAGGTACAAGCACTTCTTGTAGGTAGAACTTGCTGTCTCACTGTCTGCTATGACATGAAGATTGGACTACAAGGATTTCTAAGGAAGACCCTTCAGAGCTGAGTAAAAGACTAACCAGTTTCAATTTGCATTGCAGTAGATGAGGGATCTGTGGTGAAGCCAATGATCTTAGTGGTAGGTGAGTAACTCTCTCATATTTGTTGTACTAAGGGACATGGTTTAGTAGGGAAATATTGGTAGTAGGGGGATAGTTGGACTAGATGATCTTGGAGGTCCTTTCCAACCTTGGTGACTATGGTTCTATGATATTTCTGTAGGTTATTTCTTCAGTCATGGACAAATTAAAATAATTTCACTTTCTCTCCATGAGCTGCTTTGTAATGTGTAAAGAGACATACTGTGGTCATTTCCCCTGTCTTACTTACTTAAAATTAATCTACCCTCATGAATCTTGTGGTCATTTTCTTCTGAATGGCTCTAATGCTTAACAGAGATAGCAAATATTAATAATTCCACAAAATTTGTAAATATTTCTTCAAAATAAAACCAGAAAAAAAAAATGTCATTATAGAATCACAGAATGGTTTGGGTTGGATTTCATGGGCAGGTATTACTTCCACAGACCAAGTTGCCTGAAGTTACCATCTAAAGGTAATTTAGGGGGAAATAATCATGGAAAGTGTATGCTGCAATTCTTATTCAGTGTAAACTAGAGTCACATTTAAGGAAAGTTGCAAAATGAAATTCTTAAGTTCTTGAATTTTAGTGATAAGTAAAACAAACAAAAAACAAAACAAACCAACCAACCAAACAATAAACCTTAAAGGAGAGCTTTGATGTAGTACAAAGGCATGTGTAATTACCCTGCAGTGACCATCCCAAGATGAATGCAATCTACCAATAAATCATAGTTGGTACCTAACCTGGTTTTACAACACTGACAACACAAAGCAGGGCAGTGAGCTATCATGGGACTGCAGGGCCTGTGCATTTCTGGCACAGATGTCTGTGTAAAAGGCTGACTGGAACTTTCGTAGTTATGTATGTCAGAAGATGGGACATGAAAACAGAAGTAGTAATCAAGCAAACAAGGATTTGTACTTGGTACCAACTGTATATACCATAATCCTTTTGTCTCTGAAAATTCACACCTTTGATCTGAGCAGCAGTGGGAGTCATACAGTTTGTGTTCATCTATTAGGGCAAAAAGATTGAGATATGTTCAAGCTGGCTTTATATCTGCCTTTCAAGTGACCACAGTACTCAAGCTGTTGTGGTATAATGTTCATAGGGAGTTGTCAGCCTCAAAGATACAGAGTCCATGCAGAGGCCTAGGATGCCGTGATCTTTGTGTTACATGGACCAAAGCTGACACAGGTAAATCTATCCCTGCAGCAAGTGCACTGGCAACACGGAGTACCCAAGGGGATGCATGGACTCCAAGCTCAATGCTCCCACCTGTGCTAGTAGGCTTTTCAAGGGTTACAGTGTATCCCATTGGTTCATTGGACACCTAATTAAGATTTTGGCCAATTGGTGTGACACTGTATGAGTATTTAGGTGTGTTTTGTTGTCACTTAAGATGACTTTTAGCCTTAGACTGTCTTTCTTGGGATACAGTTTGCTCTCAGAGACCTTTTCTCATGAGTCAGATATAGATAAGAAAAGTATAGATAGGAGTTACTCCTTGTAAGACTAAATGAGAGCTCATGACCAGAATGTGCTGGTGAGGAGTTTGCTGTGGAGCAGTAAGTTGCATGGAAGGAAGTACAAAAAGTCAGAGAAAGCGATTACATTGTACATCACAAACTACAGTGAACCCCCGATTAACAAATAATATAATGCTGTAAAAAAGAGAGATCAGCTTGTGTGGATTCTCTATCTTCCTTGCCAAGAGGAACTCATGGAAATCTGTAGCTCTTCATGATAAGATCTTAACAAAGTAGCAGCTCCAAGAGCTTTGCAAAGAAACCAGTATTAATTATCAATAGTTAATGACAAAAGCCTCAAGAACTGACCAAGGGAGGTGGAACACAGCTGGGACCACTTCACAAGTGGGAGATGGCATGTCCACAAGGGGCAAGAGAGACATACACACCTGCGTTGTAGTGTGTACACAGCCAGGCAGCGTTCCAGCAGTGATCAACCACTGCAGAAAGAAGGACTTCAGAGGACTAGCAAAGATTTTCCATTTAGAGAGACCGTATAGCAGCGTGCTGGGGAGCTTGCAAATCCAGACTTTCTGCCTCCTCCTCTTGTGAATGTGCTTACCCCTGTGCATAACCCCATTTTGTCATCTTCATATGTTTGTGTAATTTCTGTATCACAGATAGACAGAGTGTTAGCAAGGCAAACGTTTCCCTGAAAAGTAGCATCTTCTGTGTGCCCGTATCAGTACTGTCTTTTTTTAGGTTTTCAGCTGAACATTTTATTTTGTTTGAAATTATCCCTTTGTTTTTTCATCTTTTTCAGCTTTGATCTGAATGTAGCTTTTGTGGAGGTGGAAGTAAAAACATTTTCTTTTGTTCTAGTGACCGACATTTTCTATAACTATTTTCTGTCTGTCATATTGTTGGCAGTCAGACTCAGTCCTTCTGTATTTGCTGTAAGCTTGGCCTTAAGATCATATCTCTGATAAAACCCTTTAACCTTTACAAACTATGTTGATTGCCACACTGTCTTAGACCTTAACTAATACATTCTCACTGATAATATACTCTTAAGTTATGAACATATACATATATAAGTTGCATCTTGTGTAGACTTGTGAGCTGTCCATAAGGAACTAAGCATCAATTTATAGATTATCTGTTACTCTAAGAACAGTATAGATGCTTCCTGCTCATAACATCACATTAATTCCTTCTGCAACATAAAAACCCACATGCATGCACCCAATAAGAAGAATATCTGCCTAAGCTTAAGACTATCACAGCCCCCAGACCTCCCTGACCCCTGCTTCAGGTCCCTCATGATCCTGATTAAAAGTACAGAGAGCAGGAGGTCAGACAGTTGCTGTAGCTGGATGGGGGTCTTTTGCAGTGCAGCTCTCACTACACGCCTAGAGTTACACCTGAGTGCGTATGAGAAAAATAAACACAAAATCTGGCAGCTATGAAAAGCTAGGTGCTTATTGGGAATATTATTGCTGCTGCCTTATATAGCTTCTTCATCATGTTGTTTATATTGGCCGGTGATCCCCAAAGATTTCTTGCATGGCAAGGCACCTCAAGGGTGTTGGAGGTCAGTCTGACCTTGCTGAAGTGCCTGCTAGCACTTTTTTCTTGGCAAGATCAAGGTAATCAGCATCTGGAGGTAACTTTCTCTGCCTTTTCATTTCAGAGAGAGCCCCGAGTGACCAGACTTGCAGCTAGCTACCCATGACTAAGTGCCTAAATTTAGATGTTCATCATCATCAGTATTGCAAGATACTGTAGTAAGTATATAGTAACTATGGCTTGTTGTTAAAGGTGAGAAATAAATCAATGATCCTGATGGATCACCGAAATAACGTGTTGGTATTTGAGCTGATTTGGGTACGTTTACTTGGAGCTGCGGTGTATTGTACAGGCATAAATAATCCATGACTATGTACCACAGAATTACCACATTTGGACCACGGTGTTATGGTTCCAGTTTTGCACATGGGTCCACTTGCTTCAGCAGCAGCTTTAATACATATAAAGAGCAGTGTGGGGCTCCTGGATTTAAATGTCATATTGCTACTAGTTCCTAAACTGGACAGAGATGGCATTACAGTTCAAGACAGATTCACAGAGAGATGCCTAGTGAAATCTGAACCTCCTCTGGACCCCCTGTAAAAGACTCTGGTTACTGCCTTCGTCAAAGCATGGCATTCATACACGTAAGAAATTAAAAAATTGTGCAAACAGATGAACTGGGAATGCTAAATGATGATGAACTACCAAGTGCTTGTGGGAATATGGGAGAATGTTACTAACTGGCTTAAATAGCGAAAGTTTTCATACATGGTATGATGCCAAAATGAGTGGGTGACAACGAAGGTCCAAATGCCAGCAGGAATTATTAACGTTAATACTGCTTTGAAAAGTACTTACCAAACATTTAAAATCATGGTTTCACATTCCCCACTTAACTGCAGTCTCTCCCAGCTGGTTTCCATTGCAGCTACATTTGCAGATAAAATAGATGCGTTTCCGCAGTGTTGGACATTCGTACATCTTGTTTGCACATGCTTTTCTTTCCTCCATGGTCACTTCCATAGTTACAGAGCAGACATCCTTCAAATGCAGTTAATCTACATTAATGCAAGAACTTCATTTTTCAGTATGAAAGACAACGGAGTGGTCCTAGGCTAGGTTGAACATCTTGTCATTGGCAGTAGGCAATTGCTCGCACAAACATGGCAAGGATCTGAATTGCCTTTTAAAGAGTAATTCAAATCTTGCCAGCTTGGTAGGCAATGTTTTTACAATAAGCTGAAAGCAGAATCAAATATTAGACCAGCCTACAGTTCTCTGCCAGTTGCTGTGGCTTTCCAGTCTTTTCTTTCTGGGTTGGGTTTTTTTCCAGTCTTGGTTTGCAAGCATGTATATGTGCTTCTGCAATTGAAGTGAATGGCAGATGACTGGCTAAATTCCTCTAAGGGAGTGCTCCCAGAGACACGGTGTCAATAAACTGAAACATGCAGGATTATAATTATCTGCAATCTGTCTAATATAGTAATAATTTAATATGGATAGGCACAGGGGGTCAGCTCTTTAGTTCAAATTAGCGCGCCTCCGTTGAATTAAATGGATCTCTGCCAGTCTTCAGCAGTTGAAGAGCTAGTTCAGTATTTTCATGCAAACTGTGATTTCAAATCAACAGTTCACCTTAAAAAGCCTGTGCACCAGTGGTACCCTCACACTTCACTGCAGAAAAGGAAAAACCACTCTCTGTGAAGTGATTTGCCACCTCTTTCTCTACAGCAGTCTGGAGGCATGTGTGAGCTGAGTGCTGCTGAGAGTTGTTCACCAACGCCAGGAAGAGTGCTGATCTTTACCATAAGCAAGACGCCAAGTGAGGAGCAGTTTAATAGAAGAAATTAGTAGAGGAAGACAAAACATCTTCAATCAGATGTTTTCTGATTCCCTGAACACAACCTGTGTTGATTGGATGACATGACATTAAAACTGCTGACATGCTCAGAGATAGGCTGCTTGTTTACAATGAATTGAAATTCAGATCCATACTGTCTGGTGAGGCTGGCCGCAGACAGTTTCCTATTTTTTTCCTTTCCCTGCACTGCTTCTCCAACAGTGTTTTCCCCCAAGAGATACTGGCTTCTGCTAACCACACAAAATATGTCCGTGCAGCAAATTTTGAAGGATGTGCCAGCTCAGGGGCTTTATGATCTTCATGATGCATGAAAAACTTCATGTGATTATATTTCTTATTTTCAGAAGATCGATACCCAAGAGGCTGACCCCTGAAGGACCTGGTGGGATACCTGTTAGGCCGGGCCATGTTGAAGCCTCACAACTCCATCTCCTGGTATTGGATGCTGAAGAGAAGATCTGTCTCAGAAAAAGAGAGCAAAGATTTGTGGCCTTTAAAACACTGCCTCAGTATGCTGTGCAAACCCTTATTGTGATAATAATTGTCTTCCTTTTGGAATTTGTGCACAGAACACTAAAGATAGGAAAGAGCTCTCTGACAACTCACCTGCTTGAGCAGGGCTGCAGAATGCAGTTTGGAAGAACAGTGCTCCATCATTCAAGATGTGTTGGTCTCAAAGAAAGTTCTGTCTTGAGGTGGGACAGAGAAACTGGTGAAGTGTTTCATAGCCAATGCTCATTTTGCTTCTTTTGTCTGAAGACAGTGATGATGTCCTCTTATCCTGCTAGAAAACTAAAGCTTACATCACTTCCAGCTTTCAAGCGAAGTGCATATATGCATAAAATTCTAAATGCCTTAAGAAACAGTGATGTCATGGCATGGGAGGTTTATAAAATAAGGAACAGCTCAGAAAGGGTTATTGTGAAATGATTAATGCCTCTGACACTCCCAGTTACAAGACTTAGGAGACACATAATTACATCAGTAGGTGGAAAGTTCAAAATGATGGAGGTGTTTTTACATATCATGTGGATAATCTGCATAAACCCTGAGTCTGGAGGTTGTGAATATTGAGAATTCACATGGCTTCAAAAAACAACCAGAGAAATTCAATGAAGAAACCACCAGCATCCATTAAAAGCAAAGACAACACCCCTCATTCAGAAAATCTGAGCTGCACATTCTTGAGGCAGGGAAAGAAGCTGGGAGAAAGACGACTCCCTTCTTCCCTCTTGTGCTGTTCAGCTGCTGCTGGCAACAGTCAGGAATGTGGCACAGCACACAGCGATTCCATGGTCTGACTCAGTAAAACTAGTCTTGCATTCTTATGTCATGCTACATTATTGAATAGAATCATAAAACTACTGTAAAGACCCATTGTAGCTGAGAAAGATGAGGGGCTGGAGAACCTGCTCCATGACTCATTTCTTTACTTCGGTTGTTCACTGGAGTGGTTTTTTACACCATAAGTGTTGTAGGTCTGGACCATTATATATTTCTTTTTCAATCATTGTTGAAATCTTAAGGAATTTTCTAAGGTGTGGTAGTGGTTGAATAGAAACCTCACAGTTTCCCCAGGGTTTTTTCACAAAGATCCATGGCATGTACAAGCATCTTGAAATGGAGCATCCCTTTGTTTCATTATGCTCCAAGCCAACAAAAGAGCCAGATCAAGCTAAAACAATTTGCATTATCTGAAGCTTACATATATGTAATCTTGTCAAATAAAAGCCACAACAAGCTTGGTAGAACAAAGGACAGAGGGAGCTCCTTATGCTGGTTGTAGTGGGAAGAGCTAAAGCCTTGATCCCTCCCATCAAAGGCAGTATGTTCAAAGAAGCTGGAAAAGATGCCTATATTCAAGCAAATTTTTACTTGCCTGTAACATAAAGCAAGTTATCATCATGGTAAAGTAACAGGCTTTAAAAATGGTAGAAATGTGCATATATGTATATGTATATACTGATATGTTATATACACACGTAGTTATTATCCCTTACAAGAGGAAAGCATATTATAATATGATTACCCACAGTGAGGGGCTGCTGGAGAGCTCGAAGCTCTCTGTGTTCTTGCACTTGCAGAGCTCTCTGCTGCAGCCCAAAGGTCCTTCCCACTGTATGCTCTTTGCCTTCCCAAATTCAAATCTATTGCTTCAAAAAGAAGTTACTTTGCAAAGCACAAAGATGTATTTTAATAAAATAGTTCTAACCAAATTGCTGACGGCAGGACAATTCTGCAGCTTCACAATAGGAATTGTAGGGTTCCTGCTGCCTGATAAATGCATGATAAATTGCAAACCTCCTGCTTCTATCCCACAAGCTCGGAGTGTTGTGTGATCACCATTGTTTTCCTGATTTATTTTCATGCCTACTGGTGCCCATATAAAATCTCAGTCTATTTATGCTCAGGCTTCCTCCAATTTTTTTTCATGGATTATGTAGCACAACGATCAGATTGACAATTAATGTAAACATATATCATGGATGTGAATTACATTTTAATTCTCTGAGTCCATCACATCTGTCATCTCTATTTGTGTGACTGCCTTAGCTATGTGACTATTAACTCCATCAGCACAGCTCTAGAGAACAGTCTGCTCAGGTTTCCACAAGGCCTGGGTCTGCAGAGTTCTTATATTTACATAAATGAAAAATCTTCCGGTTTCACCCAAATTCTGCCTGGTTGTTCATGCAAAAAAAAGTAAGGGGTTAAACCTGTTGCTGTTGCTTGAGTATGCCTGGAAGGTACTCTCAAGCACTGGTAACACACAAGGACTTGTTGTCACCCAGACCTCTGTTCCTCACATTTCCTGACAGCTCTGTGAACAGATCCTTGGGGGCATTGGTCAGCTGGACTTTCACCTCTGTTTAGGCACAAGGAATTTGTGGAATTTCGATTATTTGCACGTAACTTTGGGGATCTTAACCAAAGTCCACTGAACATATGAGCCTGATAATGGCTGAGATAGGATTTGCTTACAGCTCAAGAGTGAATTTCTTTGCCTTGAGCACTGTGAAATCTTAATTGATCAGATTAAAAAATGCCATCATAAGAAAAACAAGAAGTAGAAAAGAGTATGTATCTGCAGACATAGGGGCCTACATGAGACCCTTGCAGCGCTAGCTTGTCTCTGTCTAAACTGCAACCCTGCCAGGCCATAGGAATAATTTGATGGCTTCTGTTCCTCAATAAAGAGACTTGAACACCTTTGAACCTAGAAAAAAAGAACACATCAATGATTTCTTTCCAAGATCCATCAGTTAACCAGATTTTAATCTATTTAGTATGTGCTTCAGTGATTCAGTTAAATGTTTTAATCGGGATGTCATGTTCTATTAAGTGAAAGAACCTGTGGAAATCTGCGTGTGTTATGTCAGCTGTCACTTTTTATTAACTAAGGCTTACCAAAAATGTTAGCAATATTTTTCTGGTAAGTGCTAACATTTAAAAATTTACATTTAACAAGGATGCTATTGTTCTCATTAAAGAGTGCTGATAGTGTTCACTGCATCTGCATCCCACATTCATCAATTCTTTACAGTAACATATATACCAAGCTCAATATATGCCATGGTTTTGCTCAGGATCAGTGCTAGCCTAACCAGCCTGCCGTTAGCCATGTAATACCTTTTGGTCTTTAGAGCCCTTGCCCACTCTTAACGTTTCAGCTGTTCAAATGCATGCATCATTGTGCAGCATCAAACACAGAGTAATTTCATGCAAAGGTGCATCTTGGTGAAGGTTGGTCATTTCTGCATGCAAAAATTTCAGCTCTACCAAAAGCACTACCAAAGATTTTGCAAATATAGTGAAGGTAAACAGCATATATTCTAAATTTTGATGCAGTCCCTGGCTCTTAACACCTGCAGTTAATGCTAGCATTGTTCAGTGAAGTTTAAGATGTACATGCATTGGTTATCATTTACACAGTACTTTGAATATACAAATAACACTACATAATTCTGCTGATTTAGTAGACACTGTAGAGACAGGAGCCACTCGAGGCATTACAAGACCTTGCTGAGAAGAGGAAAGCTCTAGCTCAAAGCTGATGTCCTACTATGACAGACAGGGTCCTGGTTCATAAAACAAAACAAACAACAAAACAAACAAACAAAAAACTGCAACAAAAATACCTTATGATTACTCAGACATTTACAAAATACTGTAAAGCCTAACTTGTGGCATGACTACAAGGAAAGGACACATGCAATGACACTGAGCGATCGACTCAAATACGCTATAAAATAACAGTCCCAAAATAGTAAACCTTGCAATGAATTATTAAAGTTGCTTATTTTAACATTTTATTTACTGAATTTTGCATTATTAAAATTACAAATCATCAACTCACATTGTGTTGTCATTGAGTCTGGCCTCCCTGAGATTTACCTTGTTCCCATTCTGTCTACCCAGTTGGTTAACAAGATCTCAGATGCTGACCTTTTTCTCATTATACCCTTATGATTCATGCCACTAACTCTCTCTTGCCCATTCCTTCTCATTTGAAATTTCTTGGCTGTGCCTGCAAAGCTTTGCAAGGCTCCATCACGCCACGAATCTCTGATCATGTGTTTTCCCATATGCAGCACCTCTTGTCCTCCCTGTCCCGGGTGCTACATAACTGCTTTCTTTTGTTTAATTTTATCCTTGGCACGCATCTTTTCTGCAATACTCAAATAAGAAAAAAAATTAAAATTGCTTGGTGAGAAGAAATCCCTCATGAAATGCCCAGCATATGCCATCTTTCCTGTGATTCTTTTCATACTGTGTAATTTTTTTTTAAAGTGTTCCAATAATATCTAGCACCAATTAACATACGGGTCCATCAGTGGATTCTTTGTTGTGATGGCAAGTAGGGATTACTCCTGTGACATGCTTCAAATAGACCAAGGCTTTGAGATGAAATTCCTTACAGTGAGCACCCCAAAAAGGAAACAACCTGTAATTCTAAATACTGTACACAAAACAGGAAATGTTTTAGATAGAGTGAAAGAATAGAAGAGTAGAAACAGCTCTACCAGCACCCATCTGAGTTCCTGGGAAAAGCTTGGGTCTTAGTATCCCACTGAGGGAAATAGCACCAGCTGCAGGATGGTGTCCCGGTCTGTTCCTTCCTATGGCTCTCTTACCTCATGTCCACCTACAGCCTTCCTTGCCATTCACTCTGTGGGAAGCTGGGGCAGCAGTTTAGTCACAAGTGGTGGCACTGCCAACATGATATACAGCTACAGTACTGCTGAGCTCCTGGGCTACTCTGCCTGGAGTCTCTCAGCTTCCTGCCCTTGTGCCTTCAAGGTACCTTAAGAATAATGTTAGCTTCCTTAGTATTTACTGAACTGTTTTTAAGGACACATAAAGCAGAATCCATACATTTCTGGCTTATTGTTAAAAATGGTTGTGTGTTATATAGCAAATGTTGCTAGATATATTTTTTCCTATTCCTATACCTAAATGGTATTGCTTTTCCATTGAGCTTGAGCTCTCTTTGTCATTACAAGAAAACCCAGGGCATCAGGTAATCATTCCCAGACTGTTTTCATTTCAGGCTAAAGATCAAGAAGAGCAACTCCTAAGGTAGAAAGCAATTCAATACTGCTGCCAAATTCTTCAGGTTTCCCTTAAAGAACGGTCTGTAGAACAAATGCTCTCTTGTGAATGATTCTGTGGAAGGTTAATCAAAATAATGTCAGCATGTACTTTCTTCTTTGCTTCAGCTATCTGTGCCAAAGCAGCATACTCTACATGGCAAAGCCAGGATATGTTTCCAAATGCAATACCTAGCACCAAGGCCTTCTGCATCTCATGGTATTAGGACAGTGACTTGCAGATGCCGGCCTCGGCATTGTTCTCAACTTGGCACAGTATTATCCTCGTAGGATTCCACTCTTGGTGGGATGCTTGCAAAATCTGTCAGCCTAGATGGATGCTCATTGCTGAATAAGCTTTGTTTACTATTTGTTTGTGTGCTGGAAACAAATCGAAAGGCTCTTCGATCACCTTCTGGCCAAAAGGCAGTGCTAGAGAAGTTTTCTCTCCAAAGACAATTTTGAATCTTACTTAATATTTTCTGAAACTTGAAGAAGCAAAAATAGATATTGTAATCCAACAGATACTTAAGAGCATGTGAAATAAGGTTCAAGTGACTGCTCCAAAGTCTTTTGTTTAAGCTGGAACATGGTGATATCTTCTCTGTTTCCAAGATTTTTATTTATTTCTTTTTTACCATCTCAACCAGACAACTTGGCAGAATGTAAATCCAAGAAAGTTCCCTTTATAGTATTTGGAATTAAGTACTGCACAGATATTTTGTTAACATCTGCCTGCTTCAGTTGAGAGAACAGAAACTGATTCATCTGAGGAAGCTGCTGGCAAGTGACATATAGAAATGCTGAATTACAGCCAGCATCAGAATCACAAAAATGAATTGTTTTGTTCAGAGGAGCGAATTTTGTCATTAGCCATGCCAAAACCTGCCTTCGTTGACAGAAATGGATGAGAGCACGTTATCTTATCTCAAAATCCAGTTTACCAGGTCACACACTGATAATATCCTGGTCGCATCCCTGATTCTGTAGAGATGACAAAGCCAAAATTGTTCCTAGCTCAGGAGAAGTTTCTCAAAGTCTGTATCTTTGAAACAAGTGTGTGGCCATCCTGTCTCATGGCAATGGATTGCCCTTGCAAGGAACTCCTCCGTGGCACCGCTCCATCCTCCCCTTCCTCCCACCTTGGAAGGGCTCTGTTATCAAGGAGGTACCAAGGAATACTGCAAATACAAAAATGAGAAAAAGAGGAGGAAAAGTCATTTGTCTTCTAACTTTTTGTGCTTTGTCATCTCAGAAGGTGCCTCAAGTGCTTTTTTCCCCTTTCTCTGCAAGTTGTTTATATCTCCTGGGAAAGAATCTTAATAGATGGAAAAACAATTAACTAGCACAGGGAAAGACTTCAGGAAAACTACTGCTTCTCTTGGCTCTGTGAGAGCAAATCTAAGACTGAGCTTGTTAATGTGGACAGATGCTTGAACATCGTTAGCACACGTGATAAAAAATGAAAGGCTGAAGTAATTCAGAAGCTCAAATTTCTATTCATTTGTTAATTAGAGCACAGTTAAAAGACAAGTAAATACTTTCATCCCAGAAACAAAAAACGTATAGGCACAAGTACTATCAATCTGTGTTAACCCTAGGAGAATATACTCCTCCTAGTTTCAGCTAGTAATATCCACCTTTGTTACTAGATCGCATGGCTTGCCCATACCCTTGTATGCCAAACATACAAATATCAACGTTCCTTCTACATCAGGAAGACCTGAAAGAAATCGGGACTTTAGGAAACCTGTTAGCCTATGTGTCAAGCGTGTGTTTGCATTAAAAACTAAGATTCAGGAAATAGGATTATGTGCCTTTGCTCCTACATTTGGCAGTTCATTAGACTGTAAAACAAGGGATCTCAAGCTGTTTGCATATTCACTCTCATGTGTTCCCAAGAAATCACCAAAAAACAAACAAACAAAAAAACTGAGGAAGGACTGCAGTAATTCACTGAGTGCTTTCAGATGCTTTGAACTTTATATATATATATATATTTATGGATTGAATCCTCTTCTAAATGAACAGACCATCTCTAGACCATATCTAGATGGTGTCATTTATTTTATCACAAGCTTCCCAAATAAACCAGTTCCCAGAGGAACCTCATGTTATTAAAGAGCTGAGAACAGGTAAGTTTCTGCTCTAATTAAGAAAATATGAATAAATAGAAAGGACACAATGTAAAGTGAAGGGTCAAATGCATGCTGTTTAAAAGTCTGTTACCAGAAAGCAGGGCCAGACTCACAGCTGTTGTAAATCACTGACTTCCCTGTTAATGATCTGAAACTCATTTGTTGCAAAGTGCCCTGTGACATCCTTCTGAAGGATGCTGTGTGACAATATGCTTTCATTATGCAGTAACTAAATGCTTTACTTACAGTAAGGGTTAAACCCATGCATGGTTAAATCCATACATAGGGCTGCAGAATTACTCTCCTTTAGAAGAGCAACATTTGAATGGTAGTTGCATAAATGTGCCATTCTGACCATGAGTGAGAAGATGTGGAAAATCAGATACAGGTGAGCTGTGGTTGGTAGCCAATTGAATGGTGCTGACCCAAATTCCAGTGGGGAAGTAATGGCTGCAGCTGTCCTGAGAACATCATGGCCACCAGCAACCTTGTAAAAACTGAAGCACACACACACAAATTTGGCCTCTCTGATCCAAAACTAAATGTTGTCCTCTGTCTTCCATAGTTTTTCATCAGGATTATTTCAGTAAACAGTAACCTATAGGTGGCATTCAAGGACAGCAAATTACCCTGATTTTGCACACACATGTAGTGCTGCCACAGCTGGTCACACAGGAGTGCTATGAATGGGTTTATTTGTCGTAAACAGTGAGCTTTATGGCCACAGCCTGGCTGTGTTCTTACAGACCACAGTTTGAGTCCATAAATAAAATCCCAAACAATGTTGCTTTTTGGTAGAGCCCAAACCCTGACAGCTCAGCAGCAGGAGCCTGCGGGGAGCCATCAGGCGTCTCCTCAGTAGATCATGTGTGGGCTTGTCCAATGGAGAAGAGGCAAAGGAAAGTGTAGAGCATATGATAGCATTGCTCCTACCCTCTGTCTTACACCAGTGCCGGAAGGCTTAAGGCTAGATGTGAGGGAGGGAGGGAGGAACAGAAGCGTGCGGGACGGCCTGAGGGACAGTCCAGGACCACGGGTGGCTGCTGGGATCAGGGTGCTGGCTGGAGAGGGGCTACTCATGGCTTCCCCTGCTATGTCCCAAGTAGGCCCCATTGTACCAGTCTGAGCCTGAGTTGAAAGGGAGGCTATCCTGGGAAGAGGGCATGCAGGCAAGATACAGGATTACCTCATCTCCTTGCAAGATGCAAACTCCAAATAAATGTCCTGAACTGTGCGGGAACAAGCTGCTCTCCAAAAATCAGCCTTTAATCCATGCATCTCCACAGTCTTTCAGTGTTTGCATAACCCCACCATGTGGGATTTCATCCCAGCAGAGCTTGGACTGCCCCTGACACTGTCCCTATGTCATATCTTTTCCTAGCAGGCACCAGGGGATGTTGGTCTCCACCAGTTTTCTTTAATCTTGCATAGAGTTGGAGAGCACAGTAATAACCACCCTCATCCCTTTTACTTCATTATCTCCCATTAATCTTCACAAAGGGGAACCTCCCCTCCCTTTAACATACACAGCTGCTTCATGCAGGGCATGGGGCAGATGGCACAGACTTTCTTATGGAGCAGTGATGTGGTGCTGCCTGCATTGCCAGCCTTTGCTATCTTCAGTGCTCTGCAAGGGTCTGCAGTACTCTAATCTTGTGTAATAAAGGTTTCCTTAACGAATCTACAGCTTGGACATTGTTCAGGTATCATCCCGAAGGTCAGACCTTGTTTTGCCAAAGTTGTGACATTCCCCTTTGCATAAGCAACCTGTCCACACAAGGACTTTTTGTCTGCAAATTTGGTAGGGTATTGTATCAGGGGTAATTAAAGCAGTCTGTTTCTACAGCACGTTCTGTCTGTTTCTTCTTTTCATTATTAGATGTGATGACACATTTGCCTGTGTGGCTTCTTGCAGATGGCACGGAAATTTTGTGATCAAATGGTAAGAGTAAACCAACTGTCAGCTCCTATCACAGCTTCCCATATTGCCCTGCTGGTGTAAGAACACTGCTTTAATAAAGGGCTCTTTCATTTTAAAGTGGTGTAGCGTGCAGCAAGGATGAAGTCTGAGAGTATGATGTCAAATTTGATTTTAACAGCTTCAAGATTATTAAGAAGATGTAAGTTCTAGCTATGGAGTTTATTTGCAAATGTTTCATAAAAGAAGAATGTAAGAAAAATCCTCATTTCATCTTTTCTTCTTTTCCCTCAAGATAATTGGTCTTCTAAAAGCTCAGGAGTTTCCCTTAAACACTTAAAAAAACTAAAATACACAGAAAAATCACTGAAACATTTACATATGGAAATCTTTTTGATCATCTTGAAGTAAATTTTATTCAGCTTTAAAAATCTTTGATAAAATCAAAAGGTCTAATTTTCTTTGTATTGGTTTTGAAATGTATTCTTGAATATGTATTTATACAATAAG
>PPHD01008990.1:0-16970 GCA_002909625.1 Bambusicola thoracicus | reverse complement strand
AAGCCACAGAATGCCTAACTTGAGAGGTTCAAGGCAGAACACACCAAAAAGCTAGGTGTGCACAAGGTACAGATTTTTTTACCTAGGAAAAGCTGTTTCCTCTCAGATGCGTATGGGCGAGTGTATCCTTAAACCTGAAGATGAATATGGACAGTCTCTCATATGAGGTACCCACTGGAACCATGAGAAGGCAGATAATTCTACGATAAAAGCAAGGACAGCTCCATGTCCTTTCAAAGTCTCTCTTAGAGTCCAAATACAGCTAACTGTTGTTGTGGCAGAAGTACTGAGACCCACAGTTCTCATAGTGCCAACAAGGTCCTAAGGATATTTACAAACTACAGCAGCATAAACACTGTCATCCAGAGTAGGCACCTTAAATAACTCCATTACTGTCAGGCTACTACTTATTCAAATCAGGTGGAAAGCCTGCTGCGCTAACAAGACATCGCTGCAGCAAAAATTGCTAGTTTAGTCTCATGACAGAAACTTGCATGTAAGATGAAAAAACTTGGTCCTACACCTGATACCAAACATAAAGTACGCAGCCTGTTCTCTCATCCACACTTTTCTGGATGCATTCACAGATAATTACGTCTGATCATAAAGAAATCAAATCAGCCACCTGATTTATGCAGGCAGGTCATCAGCAATTAACACAGCAGATAATTTGGACTGCTGGGTTCATATGCAGATAAACACTTAAAAAAAGAATAAGAATCAAACCAGGCAGCAAGTAAAAAATGTCTTAATTTTAGGGTTTAAACTTTTTTTTCAAACACCCATCTACCAGAAACACTGATACTTGGAGGAAGACAGTGTTGGTCTGTTTAGCACACTGCACACATAATGTACTCTGGTTTTCACTAGGCATGCAGTTTTTATGGTAACCATACTGATACTCCATACAAAAAAGATTCACATAAGTAGATGCATACTGTATATTCCAAAACATAAACTTGTTTCCAAACAATGTAAGAAGGTATTAAACTGACTTCTCAAAAAATCACAGAGTAACACATGCACAGATGAAAACACAAAGTACTACGCACGCATGAAAACCTAAATGCTGAAATGGTGTGAGAAGGTGGCTAAAATTTGTAGTGGTCAATGAATTCAAAAATGGAAAAAGATCAGTGTGATAACAGCTTAAAAACAGAAAGGATTTATTCTTATATCAATTTGGAATGTTAGAAGAAAAAAGAATAAGAACGAAAAGAAACAAACTAGCAGACAAAGAAAATCTTAAGGTAATACAGCCATTTTTTAATGTGGTATTGTATTACATTCTTAACAAGATCATAGAGCAACAGTATTACATTCAGATCTCGATATTTGTGCTTGACTACCTCTGGCTATGCAAAATATCTAAGGTAGAGAGTAAGCTTTCTAGCACATGTATCCATCAGCTGAGAATAGTTTAATTCAACATTTCACTTCGTATTTTTTTAATGCAAATGAAACTTAAAGTTATAAACTGATTGGAGAATTAATGCAAATCTATCTCTTTCATTCTTTAGACATCAAGAACAGCATTTCAGGAATGCTTTGCATTTGTAGACATACTATAGGAGATTAAAAAATATCTAAAACTATTTTCTGCCATTCTATCCATGTCTCTCTATTAAGGTATTTATTTGGTTCCTCTACTCTTGGTATCTAGGCACTGATCCATATGTTAAGGAGTCAAAAACAAATGACTATGCACTCCAGACATGAAAATGTACCTCCTACTGACGTCAACAAGAGCCCTGTGAAGAAATCTTAAACCAGAATATAACACAGAAGTCTTTAAAAATAATATAGAGACTGTGTTAATCTCAAACAAATGGCTGTTCGTCTGTCTTTGTGAGCATGTGATATCCATTAGCATTACTAAGATCTATGCATATGTTTCAAAAGAGCAGAATGTATTATACTAAATCAAAGCTCTCTAAGCCAGACTACAAAGCAAGGGGCAGTGACCTGAGGAGAGCTTAGTTCATTCTGAAAAAAAACTGAACATTTTCAGCTCCTGATGGATACTGAGAGTACGCAATTGAACAACAAGCAGCCCTGAGACGAGACATTCAGGTGATAACACATTCTGAAACTAGTTCCAAAATACTGCCAGTAAATGTTCCTTTTATCAAAGGAGAAACTACTAAATATATCACAGGTTATGTGAGGAATGAGAAGTACAGAGAATTCTGACTGCTCCATGAGACTGAAGACTATATGAAGACTACAGCAACTCTGAAAAAAAATCCGTGGGAGTAGAGACAGTGACAATTTTAAAGCACAGTAAAGACAGTGCACCATACAAACATCATGACCTCTACAGATAACAGTAGTTTGCTTTACTATAATGCAGCTATTATATCTTTGTGTCATCTTTTAAGTGAAATGAAGATTGTACACAATCAAGAAGTCTACATTAAAATTCATTCTAAGTAGCAAAAGATCACATGGGAAAATAATGAACTGAAACTCGTGAGTTGCACAGCTTACGGTTTGTGTAACTTTTAATGATCTATTATCATAACAGTGTGATTTATGTAAACACTCAGTGTAAGTAGAGAGAAATGTAATGATGGAAATTTGATCTTTATCTTGACCACCTAATTGCTCCGCTTTCAAGGCAGTTAATATTGGAAAGGTATTTCTCTTCTGATACATTCTGCATCCTTGTTGAGCAGATAGCTATACTGTTTAGAATATGGTATCATATGTGAGTTTAAATATCTATCTATTTTAGGACAGATTATTACAACAACCTCCAAAGAAGAGCTCATAAACAAATGCAGCTGTCACAGAATAAGAATGAGATCACTTCTGTGCTTTCACAGCACAGGATCACAGCATAAAATAATATATGACCAGTGAGAAAAAGACGGGTAAATTTGTTTTGAAATTGAACAATATATATACACTGCTTGTTTTTACCCTCCTTGAGCACTGCATTAATCAGCAATTTATACTGCAAATATAAGAAACTCAGATAAGGTGTTTCAGTTGTGCATACAGACTAAAAGTTTCTAAGTCAGGAGATGGCACACATTATTAAGAATTATTAAGAATTCTTTTCAAAAAGAGCACCTATATTGCACCCTTAATGTCAAACAACTTAAAAATACCTCAGAAAAGGAAATCTGTCTTCCTCTTTAAGTAAAATCAATAATCCCTGGAAACATTCTTTGTATATTTCCATCCTACTTTCTATAAAATGTCACCCCTAATTTCAAACCTTCTAATCAAATTACTTTTCAGTAACCAAATAATTTCAAGGAGTCCAAAATCATAGAATTGTAGAATTCTTAGAGATGGAAGGACCCTATAAAGATCATCTAGTCCAACTCCCCTGCAATGAACAAGGGACATCTACAGCTTGATCAGCTTGATCAGGTGCTCAGAGCCTGGTCCAGTCTGGCTTTGAATGTCACCAGGAACAGGGCATCAACCATATCTCAGGGCAACCCATTCCAGTGCCTCACAACCCTCACTGTAAAAGGCTTTTCCCTTATATCCAACCTAAATGTACCCTCTTCAAGTTTGAAACCATTTCCGCTTGTCCTGTTAACGTACAAGCAGGTACAGTTGCACACCAAGTGAGCAATGTATTCAATATCTCATTTCTGTTAGGGATTTACTGTATATATAATTCTAGGTATGTATGTGCATAAAAGCAAAAGTACAAGGTAGCACTTTACCAGGACTTTAGTACTTTACCTCAAGTACTTTACCTCAAGTACTTTACCTCAAGTACCAGGACTTTAGTACTTTACAACGTAGTACTTTACCTCATTGATTTAATTTTATCAACTCACACTGCAATCAAATACATAAAAAAAGAAAAATCTACCATTAAAGCCACTTTCTAGAGTTCTTCTTGTCATATTACTGAGTTACCTGTAGTGATAGCTTTGACAGCTTTTGCAGCACTTCCCAAGTGAAGATTAATGAAGCAGTAAAATGACTGTGCTATCAGAACAGAACTATCATATCATTTGGAATATAAAAACTAATAAATACGATTCTCAACATAATGCTGTGCAAAATTAAGATAGTGTAAATAACTGCATTTATAAAACAAGATTTATTCATAGTCTTGATCACTGGAAAAAAAAATGTGCAGACTACAGAATGTAGAGCTTTTGTTAAGCTTTAAAGTAACACTAAAAAAATACAATAAACCAGTCTGCTACAGAACTCTCAGAATCTTTTAATAATCTTTACATGCTTGAGTAGATGATTCCTGAAAATATACAGCATGCACAAACTAAAGCTGATGACTGAACAGAATTGTTTTAATCAACATCAACACACAACAATATATAGCTTTGTAAACTCTCCCTAAAGCCTTTCAATCTAAACAAACCATACATGGGAATAGAATTAATTCCTGTCTCTTTATACTTGCATAATTTGGGGGTACTTTGACTAGATTTCAGTTGAGTTAAGGTACTAACAACATCATGATCAGAAGCGAATTTGGACTCTGTACAGCTTTATAAATCACACTGCAATAAGCCATGTGACTAACATCTGTTGTACGCCGTCTTTTCTTTGATCATTTCTCCAAGGGAAAAGCAGAAGCAAAGACGTTTCTTGTTTTGATAGGGAGATATATATATGCAGTATTAAATATTTATGCAAAGCAAGCCTGAGCAACAACATTCCCCTTGCTCTCGGTAACAAGGCGATACAGTACATCCTGTTTCTGCTTCCTGGGAGAATTCATTTGGCAAAATTATTTGAATCCCAATGACATTTATCCCCTGGATATACATCTTATCTTCAGTTTTACTGCGCTGCAGATCACCATAGGTTAAATCATCTTAAAAATATACATGGTCCTTTAGGTTTATCTGCTAGTATGATCATCAGTGTGCCATCAGCACAGGACACAGAGAGCCTCATTTTTGTTACAGTGTGGTCCTCCTAATACCTCCACACCCATGCCCTCCTCACTTGAAGCTCTGAAATAAAAATGTTCTAAATTCTATGGAAAGTAATCTGAAAAGTAGATTATTTTCTATGTTCCTGAAAAAGTTTCTGCATATACATCTAATACCAGTCCATCCTACTGTTGTAGCAAAACTCTTCTTTACTGTGATTGTTTCATACTTCTCAGCCACAAGGATTATATAAACATGTAGGTTTTTTGTTAAGTTTCCTGTTCAATACCTGTTGCCCACTGATGTTATGCCTACACACATCTCTGCAAAAGTTCCAGTTAGCTGAAGATAAGCGTAGTTAATTCTGCAGGTCACTGACACCAATTTGATTGCTGTTAAGCAAGAGACTTTGCAAGTATTACTGGCTCAACACATCCAGGTTGCTGAGCTACTGATTATTTACAGCATTCATTACAGGGGTTTTTTTCTATATTGTCTGGAGTTACTTGGGCCACACATGTTCCTGAGCAGGCCTGTTCCGTTCATTAATATATTCTCCAAACAGAAGTTCCGTTGATCAGTATCTGTCTTGATAAGACAAAGCTACAAGATCCATTACAGTAATGGCTCTGTACCTCTACTATGTCTAGGATACGTCACACATAACTGCAGCTTACCAGGTTGACAATGGCTTACAAGACCTACTGATAACTCTCTTAGTTTCTAGCCACAGCTTAATCTGAATTTAACATTTCAGCCACAAGTTGTCCGGATTTTAAGTTTAACAGAACTTCTGTGGGAAAAACAGGGTATAGAGAGCTAAAACTAAGTCACAGAAGATAACATTTCATTATTATCTTATTTATTCCAGTAATATTGTGGAGAATTGTCATAGTATGTGTGAATTGGTATGCATGAGTATGGAGGTACCAGGAGGTCCATACTGTAACAAAAACAAGGCTCTCTGTGTCGTGAATTAATGGCACTTCGATGAGAACACCAATTTAGATCAAGACCTCAGCACAAATAATTTCTAAAGACACCTGGATCTGGATACAAAAGACAGTGAACAAAGCCTGATGATTCACAAAGTCAAATAGAATGGAAAGAGTGATCATAGTCAGCTTCTGATAGGTACAAAAGAAAAAAAAAAAAACAACCCATATTCATTCAAGCCCCATGTATTGTTGCCAACTCAACGTGAACCTAGGAGACATTAAGGACCTGAAACATGACCTTCATTTCATCCTAACTCATCTAGAGCCTAGCATTTGAACACAAAGTATCATAGTGCATGACTGACTTCTTGGACACTGTGCACACGTCCTTGAGTGTGATAAGTGACAACTATTTCATTTCAGGTTTTACTGTAGATATTATCACTCTTCCCAACTACAACATGCTCCTCTGGATATTTGCTATTATTAATACAATGTTGCAACACTTGTCTATATTACAGTTTAATGCTGTCCATATTGTCGGTATGCAATCTATTTAGTACAGTTTGATAGTTTTAATTGCTGCAACGGAACTAATGTTTAGGTACCCTTTAGAGTTTTAAAGTAAATACTTGAGTAGTTCATATCTCTAAACTGTTTTAGCTGTCAAGAGAAATTTTGCTGCAAATCATCAAGATTAGAAGAAGTTGGAACAAGAACCTGCATTGCAGTTGTGCGCCATACCCCTCCAACAATAAAGGAAGGATCTGATCAAATAGCACTCATCTGAGCAGCTCCACATTTAGCTCACAGAGCAAGAATTAAACTAATACAAAGTAGACCTCTCTAAATGTATGCATTCCAGAGTACAGAACTTTACAGTGACTACTTCAAACTACTCGTCAGCTCTAATTGCACTGTGTTACTTGCTAACATAGACAATGACAACTGTAGGATGAATATTTTAAGTTTTGTCAACTGGTTTTTACTTCCCTTAATGTTTACTTTAACACAGTAATATAAATAAATATTCAAAATCAAAAGTGTAAAGTTACTGACTTGCACCTCTAAGCATAGTTATTTCTAAATTACATCTTCTTGTGGAAGGTCTGCTAAATCACTTCAGTACTCATCTCCAAATATTCTTAGCCAAACCAAAGAAGCAGAAGGTCATTTAATTTTAAAGAAAGACTACCACAATGATGTGTAAAGTAGGTGGAGATGATACACAGTGGGAGGAAACCAGAAAGAAGGAGGAAATTATACTCCTTGGCAAAATGGATTCAAAGCTGCCTGCATCTGATAGTAGCAGTTTTCAAAAATTACTTCTACATCCTTAGCCAAACAGCCGCAGCAGGAGCTTTTTGAAGTCTGCAATCAGAGCTCAGTAGCCAATTCAGCAGCAAATTTAATAATTAGCATATAAATGTCAGAACAGCAACACTGGCCAAGCAAACCAGATGAGCTACTCTAAAAGCACGTAAGAAGTGATAGATGAAAAGATGCCTTCTGACACATGCTGCAGAATCCCAAAGGTTATGGTCACAACTCAGAACCATAAAGACCCCTCAAGTCAACATCCAGCCCACTACTGCTGAAAAAGGGCAAACCTCAGAACTCACATGATGTATCAGAGCATAGTCAGCTTTCCTAAGGAAACTAACATCATGAGATACTACGGAAACATTTGGCTACTCCCTCTCACCAAGAGTAACTGAAATTTGATTCAGGCCCTTGTGAATCCTCGCAGTAGCAGATGTGGGGACTGAGCAGAGAAAGAAGCAGTTCAACAAAATGACAAAGTGAAAGAACAGCTGAGGTGAAACAAGCTGCTGCACACTAGGAATTTGATAAACCTGTCCTTCAGGAATGAAGTCTCTCAACTGACAGAATGTTACGACAGCAAAGAAGTAAGGATAACAAATCCAGGAAGTATAGGATCCAAGCCATTAAACAGGAGACTTAACTGAGTCATCACAATCAAAGCTAGTACTGTATTACAGTATATATGAAGAAAAGAGACTATATAATAGTTTAGAGATAGAGTGGTTGAATGGTAAAAGGAAAAAAAAAAAAAAAAGACACACAGCAGCTGAGAGAAGTGGAAAAAAAATTGTAAATGCCAGTGCTATTAAAAAAGACATCATGAGATGTCAACAAAGACAACGAAAAACAAGACCAAAAGTTATACTGAAATACAGGAGGGTTATGTTACACTCAGGGGCACTAAGTGTATCATAAAGCATCTGCAGACAGTCTCAAAGTCGGGGGAAAAAGAACAGCAGTAAGAAAGGCATTCCTGCCTCCTGATTTATATAAATTCAGAGTTTTAGCACCAAACTTTGTTTATGTAAGAATTTAATGAAGAAATTACATGTTTCTGGAAAGAAAAATTAGCCCTAAAGTACTGTAAAACCAAGAGGTTTGAAACCTGGCTGCAGAGGTAACTAGCATCCAATCACTTAGTACTCAGTAAGAAAAAAATAATCAGATCATAACAATAACATAGGAAAATGTGTTGGTGCACGCAAGAAAACTTTCTTAATGACCAATACATGATTCCATTAATAATTTAATATGGCTGTGGAAAAATTTTTGTTTGTGAGATGTTATTTTTTCTGTCAGAGAGTAGGTTAATAAGAATATTGCTACTACAAACAAGCCAAAGTATATATTTGGGGATGTTTGTAGAGAAATGTGGAAAGAAAACACAGCTAAAGCAAAAATGATTCATTGTAAAGAAAGACCTATCTTTATCACTTCAGTGTTGCGTCTGGATTATTTTTAGCTTGTGCTAATTTTGCTTTTAATTTGTCTTTCTTCCCAGGCTTTCTGGAATTAAAAAAAAAAAAAAATTGACTCCTTGCCCCAGAGTAAATAATTCACTATCTGTGTATTACACAAGATCTAAAAGGTTGTATGTGTTGCTGACTTAAATTATCTGATGATTGCACGTTTGGAAAAACATAAAAAGTGGCAGAAGGAGTTCAAAACACAGACATGGAGAAACATAAATCTTCCACAGAGCTCTTTTTTCTGTTTGTAAACATTCCGTAGTCCTTTCACTTGTTCCACAGTCAAGTTAGAATTGAATTTCCTCCTATCAAAGCTTCTGTTCAGAATTTCATTTTGAAAAAAGAAAGGGAGCAACATTAAAAATAGACTTTTTTAGGTCCAGTTTATAAGAAACCCTTTCAAAAAAGCTCTGCTGGAGGAAATGAAAACGAACATCAAATATGCAGAAACATATATAAAAACTTTGCAAGCCTCGTTTCATAGTTTTAGGCCAGTGTTTGACTTTATTCTTAACTAAAAGACACTGGGGCCAGTTTTGTTTTGAAAAGACTGAGTACTGTCTTTACAGTGCTTTCCAAAACAGTACTTTTATTATCAATAATAGAAAAAAAGAAAAAAGTCCAACAAATAGCTTAAACAATCAATACAATATTGGACTCTCAATTGAACAGTCCAGTAAGCTCTGAACACACTCATCTCCCTTATCCACCATTAACTTTTGTCAATTTAGAATGCTCAGACTCTGAGAACCCTAAAGGACAATTCTAACACGCAAAGAGTTCTGAATAAAGGCCAAAAAAAAAAAAAGCCTTGAGCAGGGTGCTAATCCCATCGAAGTCTACTGAAATTTTACCCTTATGCAAAACTATGTTTGAAGATTTGCAAGTTTCAGAAAGAAACTAGTATTGCTTTTTTTTCCACTCTGAAAAAAAAAAAAAAGAACAACACTGTCTCACAGGGCTATGTGTTCCTTACCCTAATTAGGTAGGTTTGGAAGACCTGCTCCTTTACTGCGGCTTCTGGATGCTAGCCAAAATTAAAACAGTAACAGACAGAAAAAACATGTAGGAACTGGTACTGCAGTAACTTAGGAAACTCGTAACATTTGTACTTTATTGGTGTCAAATACAAAGCTTGGAGGACCTGAAGGAAATTTGCTGTTTTTCACTATGTCATGCAATCTACCCCAGTCAAAACTCCTTTCTTTCTCTATGGATCTAGTTGTGCTTGGAATATGTTCACTAGGTCTTCATCATCTTGTAGTGCATTCCACTACAGGTGTCTATGTTCTTGCTCATTTGTATTTATTTTACCTCATAATATCACTGTTCAGTCCCTCCTTTACCTGTTTTTTCTTTACAACATGGATAAATAACTATTTTGCATACTACCAGCTGATTTCTACACCCCGCAGCTGAAAACAAGATGAAAAAATACAGATTGTGGCCTGCACAAGTGACTAACCTGTGAGAAAGGGCTCATATGAGATTGGGAGTGCAAGTAAATTACCTCTAGCTTCCTGCTTGTAGCTAGAAGAAATTCATTTGTAAGAAACTCCTCTGTAGCTGTAAACAAGTTTACATACATCTATGAACACAGTACTAATGGGAATTAGCGGACATCTTGCCAGCCAGTTGCCACCAGTATCTGATGGGGGTAATCCCTGGGCAGACATTATAATGGCCAGTTGCCACCAGTACTGAGAAGCTGGCTAAGACTGACTGTCTGGCTGTTCCCAGTAACAAGAGTAACTCTATATTAAACCGATGAATGTTAACTAGTCTCTGCATACTTTCTTTGGGATTGGTAAACCTTACACAGTGCTGGAGCTCTTGCATTACAGCCAGTGGTGTGACCTCAGTCAAATCATTAAATAAACTCCCTTGAAAACAGTCTTCATGCACAAAACTGCCAAAAAGAAGGCATCTCAGTGTAAGTACATATAGCTACTATGAGTACTGGAAGCATTCTGTGACTGTTAGGATTAGCATTACCTGCTAATTCTCCCTGTTTCTCAAGTGGAAAGCAATGAGATATGCTGCGTATAACATACACTATAAGCAAAACAAGGAGAATCAGTTTGAGGATTATCTCCATCTTTTTCTGGTTCTTTAATTTTTTTTTCCCCATGCATTAGAAGCTGCATTCTAAATAACGACATTAGAGATGAGCACAGTCTCAGCACAGTCTTCATTTTCTGTCCATAACTGACATGTCACGCCCATAACTGACAGGTAGCAGGAAATCCTATCTCTACCTCCTGTTTTTCTCCTGAGTGGAGACAGAGCTTTTTATTTGATAAACGATTAGGACTCAAGAAAAAGGTCTTTAATTGCTGTATTCACGAAAAATGATTAAATGCACAACTACTCATTAAAAACTAAATCTGCCTAAATTGAGAGATCTGGGGCTGTCCAGCCTGGAAAAGAGGAGACTGAGAGGAGATCTTAAGATAATTAAAAATATCTAAAAGTCGAGTGTCAAGTTGATGGGGCCAGGCTCTTTTCAGTGGTGTGCAGCAACAGAACAAGGGGCAATGAGCAAAAACCGTAAAACAGGAAGTTTCATACAAACATGAATTCTTTACTGTAACAGTGATGGAGCACTGGAACAGGTTGTTCAGAGAGGCTGTGGAGTCACCTTCTCTGAAGATGTTCAGACACTTGCCTGGACACTCTCCTATGAAACTTGCTGTAGGGAACCTGCTTTAGCAGAGGGCTGGACTGGATGATCTCCAGAGGTTCCTTCCAACGCCTTCAGTTCTGTGATTCTTTGAACACCCTTCCCATTTCAACCTTCATGTCATTGTAGAGAGCAGTGAGCTCTCCCCTCAGTCTCCTTTTCTCAAGACTAAACAACCCTACTACTGTCAGCTGCTCCTCATAACTCGTTTTCTGGTTCCTTCACCAGCTTTGTTACTCTTCACTGCACACACATTGCTTGAACAATTCCATATCCTTCTTACAGAGAGGTGCCCAAAACACAGAGCAGTACAGTCACTTACTTCCCTAGTCTTGCTGACAACATTTTTGATGCAAGCCAAGATGACTTGAGCAAGCCTTCTTGGCTATCTGGGCACACTGCTGGCTCACGTACAGCAAGCTGATCAGCACCCCCAGGTCCTTCTTTGCTAAGCAACTTCCAAGCCACCCTTCCTCAGTTCTTTACTGCATGGAGTTATTACAAACCAAGTGCATAACCCAGCACTTAGCCTTGTTGATGATGACAACAGATTAGTGATGGCACTGCTGAATATCATGTGATTAGAATCAGTCCATCAATGTAGCCTATTCAGATCCCCCTGCAAAGCCTTTCTGAGCTCAAGGGTATACAGTCCTGCCTAACTGGGTACCTGCAAATATGCTGAGGGTGCACTGGATTCCCTCAGCCACATTGTTAACAACATTAAACAAAACTGGTCCTAGTACAGAGTCATGGGGAATGTCACTAATAACTGGCCAGCAACTGGACTGTAAGATAGGAATACAAGATAGCCTTTGTAGACAATTCAGACTTAATTACGCCAAAACAGTTATACATCAGCAGACACTTTTCAAAACAGTACCGTTCTCCGTTTAACCACTCAGATTTAGTACTAGCCACTTTCTAGACTAGTAAGGTCCTCAAGTCAGTCCTCCTACAAGATACTGTGGACTCAAATTCTACACATCTGTGTCCACAGAGGCAGCAATCTTACAGCTGAAAGTCAAAAAAATTGTAACTGATAGGCTGATATAATACATGAGCGATTACATTGTATATGGATCCAGTTCAGACCTGATTAGCATACAATGATGACTAATTAAGCACATATGACAGGTCTAGTACAGACTGCTGATTGTAGTCTGTAGCAATGGGTTCAAATTTTGTTTCAATTCAAAATTTAGTTTCAGAGCATGGAATTTGCATTTTCTCATCTGGCTCGTGCTATAAAAAACCACACCAGAACCAGAGAACTGTTTTGATCTGCCTTAAATCCCTGTAGCTGCTTCCACATGTTCAGAAGACTTCGAAGTTGCTTTCTGCTTTACACCGTTGTTACTGGAAAGAAAACAACAGACATTACTGCACAGATGTCACACTGAACAAAAGACACCATCTGAACTGTATTGGCTTTGAAAGCCAATATTTGAATAACCTCTCTGTAGCATTTAAGTATAAAACAACTATTGATGTAGCACTCTAAGGATGGTGAAATGAGTTAAAAGTCAATTTTTATCCTTTATAACCTCAAATAGTATTTCTTCAACCTAATAGATTGAGAAAAGAAAAAAGATATCCAAAGCTACTTGTATGTACACATGTATATACATACAAGTATAAAATATATACATACTTACGTATAGAAAGTGCATAACACTTTTCATATGTTCAAGCATAGGACAACGGCACTATCTTCAGAAGGCTGGGTATTTGGGCAATGAAAAAAAGTCATGTTATACTGAAAATATGTCTATATCCCACAGATTACAGAAACAAAGCTGCTTCTATCACAGTCCCAGATCTTCTCCTTTAAATGTGCAGATGCTGTAACATTAGCAAGTTTTCACGGCATATCAAGACAGTAAAAAACAATCTGTTTGTTAAGTGGTGGGAGGCTACAAATAGTAAACAGCAACAACAAAAAATTTTGCAGCAGCTAACTTCTAGATCCCCCTTCACTGTATTCCAAGTGCTTAATATTTTGTGTTCTCTTTTGTTCACTTACTGCAGCAAACATAACTGATGTCAAGTGAAGATGCTGATGCAAAATCAAACAATATTTGCCTTAGGAAGCTATTTATGTATTTCTTGAAATGTTCCTTAAAAAGAAGCAGGCAATATATTTACCATATTTATTTATTTATTCAAAGCACAGGAAGGCCTGTTTGCTAAGTTAAAATGAGAGAACTCTGTATTCTGTAAATGCATATTTTTAAGAAACTGAGGAAGAAAAGAGCTATTGAGGGTAAGAAATCTCTTTATTCATCTTTTTAATATTACTCTAAAGAGGAAAAATAACATGCTCTTAGGAATAAGGAATCAATACATGGGTTGAGATAAGGTCCGTGAAGAAGGAGGGAAGGGGAAGGGAAAGGAGTGGGAAGGAGAGGAAAGGATACACAGATCAAGTAATGCACTACACAACTGCTCACCACCAGGTGAATAATGCTGGTCCCCAAGCAAAAGTGCCTGCTGGTGCCTCCCTGCCCCCAGCCAATTCCCTTGTTTTATTTTTCAGCATGTACTCAGATGGTATGCATTATCCCTTTGGCCAGATTAGGTCTGAGGCCCTGGCCATGGTCCTCCTTCTTGTGCAGCCCCTCCCTGGCAGGGTAGCATAAGAATCTGAAAAACCCTTACCATAGTGTAAACATTGCTCTGCAACAACTAAAACATCAGAGTCAACACATAAACTTTGGATAGCTCTGTTCTCCTGAAATAGAATTGTAATGCCCTAACAAAAGTAAAAATTACTGAATCTCTGTCACTAAGTCAATAATTTTCAATTTTCATAAAAATTGAACCTAAATTTTATAGCTAAGACAGTGAAAAATTTGAGCAAAAGAAAGCCTAAGATGAAATATAACATACTAAATACTTGGATGGCAAGAAGACTGATTTTAAATCTCTTTCAATCCATAACTGACTGTAGGTTATACCCCATTATAGCCTACAGTCAGTTTTGAATATCATGTCATCCAGGACTAACTGCTTTTCTTGTATGAAGACCAAAAGCAACATTTTAAATAGATATCCAACTTTTCTTCTCTTGTGAAGTATTTACCCAGCTAGTATCACACTTCCCCTTCTCCATTCCACAAGGAAAACCTCTGAAACTGCTTCGACAAACACAGGTATACCAAGATTATTATTTATATCATCTTCATTTTATTGCAACAGCATGTGAGGCTAGCAAATACTTAAAATATCTACCAGAGCAACAACTACTCAAAAGGAAAATCATGTAAATTAAAATGAATCTCAGTAGTTACAGCTTTCTACGATAGTCTTTGTACTAGTCAATACAGACTCCATAGATAATTTCCATAGTACTAAAACAAACAAACTTTACTTATTTACATATGATTTTACAAAACACATAATTTTCCAAAGGAAAAAAGAATGCTAACTGAAAAAACAGCATCTGAGGAAAAAAAAGGGTAATTTGCATTCTTTCTTCAAGAACTCAGCCTAAGTGATCATCTGAAATAGGGAAAAAAATACAGAAATTAAGATTAAAAGCAGTCTGTGTTCAGTTCTGCTTCAGCACTTTCGTTTGCATTGATGAATGGACTACTTGTTATTTTGAGCCCAATATCCTGCTTGATTTTTCAAAGAAACACAAGAAGGATTGACAACTTTTTCATCCTAGGTGGATGCCACTATGGATTTCAAATTCTATCAAAAAAGAAGCACTGAGAGTATACCAAAGTACTACTACTTGCAAATATTTCTACTAAGTATAAGCTCAAAAAAACTATTCTTTAAGTTCAAATCACATTAAAGTTGCCTACATCATTAATTCAGATTTAACTTATGAACTTCAATGACTTTAATGAAGTCATAATCCTGGCCAAAAAAAAAAAAAAAAAAAAAACATGTAAGTAAAGTTTTTGATCAAAAGGTAAAGGATTCTTGCATGTAAACTTGAGGACATGCAAAATTATTTGCAGGATCAAAGATTAAATTATCAGACAAGATGCAGCCTTTTGAGGAAGGGGACCCCACCAAGCACAAACAAAAAGAAAAAAATTACATAATTAAAAAACACATTCAATATACATTTTTCCTACTCCAGACATCAACTTTTATTTTTACTTCCACTTTTGTTTGTAGTTACTTCTAGCTAGGCTGGACAGACCAAGGAGTGTTCATGTCTAAGGTTTACTCTTGCAAATATTTCCCTAAACTAACACAACTGAAAATAATGACCCCCAAAAAGTTTATATAAATGTATACTCTCATAGAAGGCATCCAGAGCTGAGGCACACAGTCAGTTATAATTCTGCAAGGCTGAACAACACTAGGTTTGACATTCGGATGGTTTCCAACATTCCTGGCTGTTTTTACTATACACTTATCACTTGCTATTGGAACACTGCAGACATACAGACTGGATAAATGATGACTGCAGACACGCAGATCAGAGAGGCTGCTTGGTTTGGTTTGTTGTTTTCTGTTGCTGTTTTGCTTTGTTTTGTTGTTTTGTATTTTTTCCTTTTCAATTTAGAAAGTTAACAACCTCTCTGTCATGGCCTGGAAGGACTCGAGAGTTCTGCTGAGATGTCATGCTTTGAAGAAATACCATCAAGGACCATTTAAATGACAGGAGAAAAGAGACTAAGATCTTTATTACCTACTGGGCTGCCAAATTCTTGGTTAGCCAGCAATATAAACTGACATTATCTACGGTTCTGCCAAGGACCCTCCATATTTCTGTCATCAAACACCATTTGGGTTTCAAGGGTGTCCAGCACATTTAAAAATAAGACCACTAATTTCAGAGTTCAAATAGGTTTCAAATAGCCTAATATTGGCATCCTCTTTTGAGAACATTGGTATCTCATTGTAAGTTATCTGCTCTAATAACAACCAAACTGCTAAGCCCAAAGATCTATCTATCCCATTACTCTATCCCATTAGTTTGTTTTCAGCAGTTACTACTAGTACATATGGAAAAACACAGGTGCAAGGTACATATCAAGAAGACATTTTTCATCAAACTTATAGCTCTCACTGATGTGTGATGTGACTAACTAAAATACACAGTGTTTGGCCCCCGCATTTTTTTAACGTGCAAGAACCAGTTTTCAAATTCAAACACAAAAAGTAGTAATCCTATGTTATTTAAATTAAGTATGTTGCAAGCAAAAAAGAAAGAATTCTTGAAGTCCACTGTTTCTAAAAAAGTCCTCCAACCCAATGAAAATAAAGGTCCACAACTCTCAAGGGAGTAAAATACGTATGATGTTCATCTTTTGGTGTAATATAAGGTCAGGTACCTTAAAAGAGGAGTGGCCAGCAGGGAGAGGGAGGCAATTGTCCCCCTCTCAGCTCCTGTGAGGCCCCATCTGGAGTACCACGTCCAGGCCTGGGGCCTCCAGCACAAGAAAGACACGGAGCTCTTGGGACAGGTCCAGAGGAGGGTCATTAAGGTGATCAGAGGGCTGGAGCACCTCTCCTATGAAGAAAGGTTGAGGGAACTGGGCTTGATTAGCTTGGAGAAGAGAAGGCTCCAGGGAGACCTCACTGTGGCGTTCCAATACTTGAGGGGAGCATATGAACAAGAGAGGGAACGACTGTTTATGAGGGTGAATAGTGATAGGACAAGGGGGAATACTTTTAAACTGAGACAGGGGAGGTTTAGGTTAGATAT